>CAMOHE010046632.1:0-51971 GCA_946598075.1 Artocarpus hirsutus | reverse complement strand
CCCCCCCCCCCCCCCCCCCCCCCCCCCCCCCCCCCCCCCCGCCGTGGGGTGGAGTAGAGAATACGAGGAAGCTTTTTAGAACCTTAAAAGGCATTTGGTGGTGCCTCTGCTCATATCCAAACCTCTTCTAGGTAAAACGCACTATGCCTATTTGGTAGTATTGAGAAGGCAATCAGTTCAGTCTTGGCCCAAGAAGAGGACAAAATTCAAAAACTAATATATTACACTGGCAAAGTTTTCCAAGGTCTAGAGAAGAGGTAACCCCTGTTAGAGAAGTTAGTGCTTGCCCCGGTTACGTCTACTTGGAAGCTGCGACTATACTTTTAAGGACACCCTATCCGAGTACTGACCAAACACCCTTTATGCCAGGTTCTCTAAAACCCAGAAATTTCTAGTCAAACAACAAAGTGATTGATTGAGCTCAAGGAGTGTAAGGCCCAGTTCGTTCCACAGATGGCTATAAATATGCAAGCCCTTATAGATTTCATCATAGAGTCCATCAAGCTCGACCACATGACATCTTCGATCGATAAGGCATGAACAAAAGATCTCCACAAAACAAGTAATAGAGTAGAAGAATCTAACCACTCCATATGAAAGCTATATATGGACAGATTTTTCAGCATGAATAGGTTTGGGGCTGGCCTCGTCCTCGTCGGTTCGAATGATATAGGACCTGTTATGATTTACAGTTCAAGTTTAATACTTCCTACAATGAAGCCGAGTATGAAGCATTGATTACTGGCCTAAGAATTGCACTGGAACTTAGAATCAACCACATTCGCATCCACAACGATTCCATGCTTGTGGTCTAGCAAGTAATTGATGGGTTTTAAACCTAAGGACAAAGGATGGTGAAATACATAAAGAAGGTCAAATCATTGCTTGGCCAATTCAAGAATTTCATAGTTGTCCAGATCCCTTGGTTCAAAAATGTAGAGGCTGATGTGTTTACCAGGCTGGCTTTTGGATCGGAGGATCTTGACCTGGTATTGGTCCTAATTAAAAGGTTGACTAAGCTAAGCATTGCAAGACCCAAGTTAGTAACTAAAGTCACCGCTCGAACTGATTTATGGATGGACTTGATCATCTGGTACCTGAAGACATCCAAACTGCTTAGGGATCAAGATGAGGCTCAGCGAAAGACTTTACTGATGAGGTCATTCAACACCATACGAAATATGTGTAGGGCCAGCAGAGGCAAAGTATCTTATGGAAGAAATCCATAGTGGCCTGTGCAGCAACCATGTCGATAGGCGATCTTTGTCCCTCAAATTCCTCCGCCAAGGATATTACTGGCTACCATGGACCTAGGTTGCAAGAAGTGCATACAGAGTTGCCTCAAATTCTAGCATTATGCCCGAGCACTCGGCCACAATCTCGACCCGCTCACTTCCGTTATGTGGGCTTAGGCTTTTGCCAAATGGGCCATCCGTCCTATAGGACCTCTTCTTGTAACCTATTCATAATTTAGGTATTGCATTGTGATCATAGATTATCTCACGAAATATGTAGATGTAAAACTTTACATGAAGATTACCAAGGCCAAATGCACCAATTTCATCTAGAAGAACATAATGCCAATATAGTATCCTTTACACTATCGTGACTGACAATGCCAAACAATTCGAGGTCGTCGGTCTAAGGAGCATATGTGATTGATTCAGCATCAAGAAGGTCTACTTATCACCTGGGTACCCCTAAAGCAACAAACAAGTTGAGGCTATCAATAAAACCAACAAGTACAACTTGAAAAAGAATTTGGAGGGTCTTAAGGCTGCTTGGATCAACGAGTTGCCAAAGGTTCTCTAGGCCAACCAAATGACTGTTTGAACAGCAACCGGGGGAACAACTTTCTCCCTTTCTATGGTGGTAAGGTAGTTATCCCAGTGGAGGTCGGTCTGCCAAGCTATCAGGTAGAGCATTGTAGCGAGTAAGAGAATGTCGAGCTGATGATGGCAAGCCTCAACCTAGTCAAGGAGAAGAGGAAGATGGCCTATGTCCCAATAGCCATTCAGAAGCATGTCGTGGTCCGTTATTACAACAAGCAAGTTCGGCCAAAAACCTTTAAGGTTGGATATTTAGTTTTGAAGAAAGTCCTAGTCCCCCAACCAAGCCTTGAATCTTTTGGGTTGAAGTGGGATGGACCATCTAAGGCAGTCATCATCATCCGATCAAGGACATATAAGATAACTGATGATGAAGGAAACACATTTGCTCATGAGACTGTGAAAAGGCACATTGCTTAAGGTTAAATATCATTATTTCATATTCACATTTCTTGTTAAATCTCTTAATTATAGCATTTATATGTTAATTAGTATTTTAGTGTGTTTATGTTAAAATACATTTAAAAATATGTTTTTAGTGTGATTTTATGTTTAATAATATTTTTAGAAGTTAAGGTTTGTTAATTTTAGAAGTTTTTATTTATCTTTATTGTGTTTTGTGTGTTTTATTGTAAAATAAATATTTTAAATTATT
This sequence comes from Artocarpus hirsutus, assembly GCA_946598075.1. Lineage (NCBI taxonomy): Eukaryota > Viridiplantae > Streptophyta > Magnoliopsida > Rosales > Moraceae > Artocarpus > Artocarpus hirsutus. The sequence continues at coordinate 49,487 of CAMOHE010046632.1, read as the reverse complement.
GTAAACATTATGTTTGTAAAATAATTAATTTTAGCTTGTTTATTTTATTTTAAATTTAAAATCTACAAGAAAACGAAGGAAAACGGCATGAAAACAAGCAAAAATGGACCTCAAATGTATCCAAAAAATCAAAACATAAAAAAAGCTAAAGAAATGTCATGTGGCAAGCTGAGAACCATTCGATCAAGCTGTTGAGTGATCATGGTCGTTTGCGTGTTCCCGTCAATGTCAGAATTCAGCCAAAAATTACGTGTAGTGTGCTTTATGTGAGCATGGATTTCTGTCCGCTCAGAATGATCGGCCCAGATCTGGTCTTCTCAGTCCCAACTGTCCCATTTTCTTTTGCACACTCACAGCTATTTGATATCTCATCCGATGCTCTAGAAGTGCTCTCCATGGTAGATCTATAATCCATGTCATGGCTAATTACAAAGAAGATTTCAGATTCTCAAGAACAGTTTCAAGCGAGAAAAAAGAAGAAAAAGAAAAAAGAAAAAACATGAAACAAATCAAATATAAATGTTTGGAATGAATGCAAACATGGGTTGCCGTATTTTGTATAAAAAAAAAATTAAATCACTCAATTTGCATCCTAGTCATTTTGCATAAAAAATATCCCAATAAAATAATAAAAATAAATAAATAATTATGTAAATACTAATTTTCTTCTAGTACAAACACCCCCTCCATGCCTTGTAAAACTCACTCCTTCTCCTTGTGAGAAATTTTTTTTCCTCCTATAAAAATGTAGTTCTAAGTTTTAGTTTTTGCTTTCATAGGTTCTAGTTTAATGTTTTTGTGAAATAAATTTAAGTTTATGTTGTAAAATAGTTATGTTTAGTAAAATTATATGCGTTTTTATTTTCAATATGTCTTTCTAAATTTTCTTTTTGTTGAGGAGAGAGGGGAAAATTATGATAAAATTAAGGTAAATATTTTTAACTTTTCAAAGCTATATAAGTTGTTATACTCTCAAAATTATTTTTTGAAAACTTATGATTTTCATGTTAACTTAGCTGACATGAAATTATACATATTTGTTAAAGATGAGTTTTTGATGCATTATAGACATGAATTGGCACGTTAAAACTTGGTAACTCTGGATTTATTATAAACAAAGGATCACATATTGCATACTTAAACCATTTTAATAAATAATTTTAGAAAAACTAAAACATATTTAAGTTAATTATTAGAATAGATTGTTTAATCCTCAATAATGTTAAAATTGTTATTTCTTCTAAGTTTAAAATTGGACTTATTATTAAAGTTTTATCTTCTATTTAATTGCACTTATCAAAGTTTCATTAACCATTCTAATTTAAATTATATTTCTTGTTGTTGAAATTTCAAAGATCACAAAAAAACGTAAAAATAGAAAAAGTAAAAAATGTGTAAAAATTGTAAATAATTATCTTCAATCCTCAACATTTTCAGCAAAAACTAATATAACAAATATATTGAACCTTTACAATACCTTTTTTTTGTTGGATCGACATCGGATTCATCGAGTTTTATTACTTAGATGACCTTATACTTGAGGTTATAGCGGACTTACACTTTTAGACCCAAACACTCATCTATGGAATGCCAAGCACTTAAAGCACTTTTACTATTAATCTTGGAACCAAAAGACCTTTTTTGACCTCTGGTCTCAACTACTTACAACTTTTGCAAAACTCCTAAACAATTGTAAAAATACACATCAATGAAAATAACTTTTTTAGAAAGGCCTAAATTGCCAAATGCTAACACCAAATGCCTAACTCAGAACACATGGCAATGGCAAGTTGGCACATAAGTCAACCAGTAACCACAATAAAAAAAAAGTAGATCTACCTTTGCCAAATGGCAAGCGGCCCGTGCTTACTCGACTAGCAAGCTACTGGTTGGTAGACGTATATTACTTCCAAATAAGAGCAAACTATTTGTAACTTGAAAATGATATTGTATCGAGTGTGTTTGACTATATCATGCCCAATGCAAATACTAAGGGGCTAGTTAGGACGGCACATAAAATTTGAGAAACTCCCATTTGAAAGAGCACAAACTAACAACAGCTAGACTTGGACCAAACCTTTTTTGCCAAGCCTGGGGGGACTATTGGGGACCGATGATTTGACTCTCGAGCATGGCAGATGAACAAGAAATGTATGTATATAAACATATAAAAAGCAAAAATTCAAGTGCAACGAGCTGCTTGGGGAAAAACAAACATAAAAAATAAGAGTAAAAATAAAATGACAAGACCACTGGCCTAAATAATTCAATGCTTAAAAATTTTTTGTTGTAATCCATAAGGGGAGGTAAAATAATGGGACACCTCCTAGGCCTAAACAAATTTACAAGTGACAAGGGGTCTTAATTACCTAGCTATGCATTGTCGTTAGTCTCCTTGTCTATGAGGTCTACTATAGCCTGGTTCTCCTACTCCTCCCCATTATCGCCTTGCCCAGCTTTGCCCCTAGTGGCCACTTGCTTGCCTTCTTCTTTGTTCTCCTCCTTGGCATCGTCCTCAGAGTCACCGATTAGGGGCTGGTCAAAGTTTATAGCCTTTAGGGTGTTTGCCAATGATGTCATCATGAAGGTCCCTCATACATAAGAAGTAGTTATCTAAAAACTCCTTGGGCCCTTATGCTCTCAATCAGTTGGTCTACATGGTCAGCGAGCAAGCCCAAAAGTACCTCTACAAGGTACATATTGTGCTCGGCCCTTACGACCCTTGCCACCTCTTGGGCCCCCTAGACCTCCTTATAGGCTCGATCAGCATCTATTCTCACCCTTTTGAGTCCACCTTCACCTTGGTCAACTCCTCCTCTAGTCTAGCTTGGGCCTCCTCGGCTTTATTCTGGCGTTGGGTGACTCTTGTGGCCTTCTCTTTCTACGACGAGGCCTGTTGCTCAGCCTAGAGGTCGGTGATTTTCAATGTTGCACAAGTTTATCGCATAAGATGTTAGTAAAAGTGGAAACGTAAGAGCAGCCCAGGGATCCAAAATTATGAGTGCAAAGTGCACACTTACCTATACCATGTGCTTGAACGTGGCATCAAAATTCTCTTGATAAGGCTTATGATGGACCTTGTCGAAAAAGGCCTCGTCGGGAATGGTGCTCTCGATGCATTCGACCATAGAAGGACGCAGGGGCCGTTGGGTTGGTCTTTGCCTCTACTCAGTTCAGGCTACTAAGGGTAGGGGCCAAGGGACTTGCCCTGAAAGCCCACCATGCTTGAAGGTGCTCCTAACCTATTGGGAACTTGGTTGAGGCATGGGAGTAGGGGCGTCGGACCTCTTTTGCTTTTCGGTCACCTTTCCTTTTCCCTTGTCCCACAAGGACACCATCATTTGAATACAGTTTTTCCTAGATAGCTAGCGAGAAAACATATCTGCAAAAGGGTCAGAATAGGGTTAAAAGCTAATTGGGACTCGTAAAAAAAAAAAGAAAGAAAAAAAGGGGGTCATTGAGCATGATCTTCGATTCGAAGCGGCCTTTGTAGGTAGAGGTGCGAGATCACATCCTTGAGGTCCTCGTCTGTATCAGTGGCCCTAGGTCAGAGGCACCACTAGATGAATCCTTAGAACTAGACATTGATGGCACCCCCACCGACAGCTTAGATGGGATCCTACTCGACCCCGAGACGTCAACAGGTCCATGCCATGCTATTGTAATTTGCTGCCTGATCGCCCAAGCAATGGGAACATCCATGAAGAAGTTTGACAAATAGGTTCTCTTTGCTCAGTAGGAAGATCTGCTACCGAATGCTATTAGGATTTGTAAGGATTTCATCGGCACTCTTTCTGATATTGGTAGGAGCCCATGGCCTCTTTAACAAGACATGGCTATGTTTGAACCTTCTAGACACATATTGGTTAGATGGGATCTCTTCTCCAACTCAGAACAGCCAGTTCTTACTTGCATGAACTACTCAAACTTCTAAAATTTGCCTAAGCCAAACTCCTTGTGGAAACCCTAGAAATAGTACCACCTCGCCTACTGAGGGAGTATCTTCATCCTAAACATTTATTTGAATGCCTCCTACGACATCTCGAAGGCATAAGAATATATCCAGAGAACTTATGCACTGATCAAATAGTGATAGCAATTTAGGTTAAGTTGGGACGGGCACACATTTAGATCATTTAACATGCGGCGTAGAAATTGGTGTATCGATAAGTGCAGACCCACTCAGAAGAATTTAGCATACAAGGTGATGCAGCCTTCAGGTGGGTCAATCGGAGTGTCCTCTGACCCAGGCAGGATTAAAGTTATGTTTGTTGGGATCTGATACCCCATTGATGAGCCTCCAGCCAAGTTTAGGTCATCATCGACGTGAACTTCAAACGGTGGCTTGCCCAAGCTGGCAAACATGGTAGGTTATATGTCCTAACCAAAGAGGGCCCGCCCTTCTCTTCCCTAGCGCTTTGCTCGACTTGCTCAAGCTACTCAGTTGGTTGCCTTTCCTCGACTGAGCCCACCAATTCCTTACGAACCTCATCAAAGATTTTGGCCCTCCTTATATCACCCCGGCTAGATGTCCCTTCATCGGTTCGAGGGGTAGCAGCCAACCGGGCATATTCCACAATTAGCCTAGATGTGCCTAGGGTAGCCGCCCTAGTATAGAAGTCTTGACCTTGACAAGGACGAATTAATTACACACTATCTAGTAGATTACAAAAAATTAACCTCAACAAGGACGAATTAATTTCACACTATCTAGTAGATTACAAAAAATTAACCTCAACAAGGACGAATTAATTGTTGAGGTTAAGACTCCTATTTAGTATAGGAGTCTTAACCTCGACAAGGACTAATTAATTGCCCTAGTATAGCTGCCCTAGTATAGGAGTCTGATCGGGGACACTTCCTTGGCCCCCATTGAGTATTCTTTCCAGCCGCGTTGCCTCGATCAGAGACAAAGACCTTGCCAGGCTCACCTAGTCGAGGGACTCAAAACTACTAGATGTAGTCAAAAGCACCCAGTTGTTATATCAGATTTAGGAGTCACATAGGTCACTCATATTTAGAAATTACTTGCTTGGGAAATGCTAATGCTGTGGTTGGGAAATGATTTGGCCAAGTTCTTAACAAGGTCTCCTCAGTAGTTCACGTACACTCAAATCCAAAAGCAAAATAAATGCAATAGGGGCATCCCTCCTATTTAGAGGAAGCTACTGACACGATGAATAAGGACATGTAATGATTACATCTATCAAGGGAACTGCTAATCACAAGGCGACACATGTCAAGGGCATCAGGCGTTCAGTGAAGAAAATAGGATGAGACTTCAAGCAAGCCAGCCTTTTTGAGGATGGTGGTCCCAAAAAGCCCTCGACACAAGTAATTCAGCATACCAGGGACCCTTGTATTTGACTGTAAACTTGGCCAAGCACCTGACTAGGTCCATTGGGGGCTTCTATTAAGGGTGTGCTTGGGAAGCACTAGAAACAATTGGTAGGGTTAGTGTCAACCAGGCTGATCAACACTCCTTCATATCCCTCGCTATCTAGTCAGCCAGGGTCCCCAAAAGCCAGGACACCACCGGCTAGGGTACAAGAAGAATGCCACCTTAGTGTGAATCAGAAGGTCACATCGTCCTCTGCTCGACGTCGGGCATGCCCTAACTAAGATAGTGGCAGCCACGTTGTTCACAAGCTCATGTGGCATAGCCATAGCCCTAGATGAGGCCAGTCCCTTTGCCACAAGAATCGTGACACCTATTACCAACCTCCTGTAACCACCGTACGGAGCACTTGGGTCAAGGGTCAAAACCGCTTTATACCCAGGTCTAAGTGGTGAGCTATAAATAGGAGCATTTACTCCACCCTCAAGATAAATGGACTGTCTCTAACCTACCCTTAACCTCTCTCTTCATCTAACGAGTACCTAACTTGAGCGTCGAAGAGCCTTTAATTGGCACTACACAGTGTCCCCCCTTTGACCTTCGAGGCATTCCTTCTTCCTATAGTAGCCAACCAATGAAGCCAAAAAGAGTAGGGCAAGATAGCCCAGACCAACGTGCCTAGCCTCACATGGTGCTGGTCATTAACAGGAGGTAAGTGTGAACTTCTTATCATTGAAACATGTTTGGTTAAAGAATCAAGTGACACTTGGGTCATAGATTCTAAAGCCATTAATCATATTTGTGTTTCGATGTAGGGGTTCGAGCAAACGAGAAGTTTATTGAGTGAGCACTTCATGTTGTGGATGGGCAATGGAAACTTAGTATTGGCTAAAGCAGTGGGAGACATCCATCTTTACTTTAGTAATTTAAGGAATTTATTTTTGCAAGATTATTTTTTTGTTCTTAAACTCAAAAGGAATTTAATTTCTATTGCTTGTTTATTTAAAGATTCTTATTTAGTTTCTTTTAATAATAAAGTTGTGATTTTTAAAAACAAATCTTTTATTAGTAGTGGATGGATGCAAAACAATTTGTATATTATCAAACCTAAGATGGACTCACTACTAAACACTAAAGTTAATGAGAACTTTGAAAGGATTAAAACTTCTCAATCTAATAAGACATATCTTTGGCACTTGTGATTAGGTTATATTAGCTTAAATAAGATTCAAAGGTTGGTAAGAGAAGGACCTTTAGAGCATATAGGTACAAATTCCATGATAGCGGATCTGCTTACAAAAGGGCTTCCACCTAAGGTCTTTCATGAGCACACTGCTCACATGGGTGTTCAGTTATTTGATGATATGTAGTTTTAGTGGGAGTTTGTATTTGAATGCTAATTTTCTTTGTATATAGACATTGTGTGTTTGTATATGTTTTCTATAGAAATAAAGAATACAGTTTACTTACACTCTGATTTTGGTACGGTTTTGATCTCATGGACAAGACATTATTTCATAGCCTCATATTATGGTATATTATCAAGAATGCAGCTTTAGTTTTTTAATGGAGTGACACCAAAGTTAATAATTAAACGGATAATTAATCAGGGATTAATTTATTTGATATTATTGGAGCTTGATAAATATAAGTCCAATAGGTCCCAATGCCAGCTCATGAATTCCTAGATGAGTTGTGTAAAATGGTGTTTACCATAGGTAATACAGAAGATTATACCACCAAGTTATTGGACCTATCAGTGTGTACACCTATAGTCTAGTTAAACTGTGGGTGGCCCCATAGTCCAAAACGATGTGGACACTAGGGGCATTTTGAGAAATTGATTGTTTAATTAATTAATTTCAAAACGATATTTATTCAAATTTAATTATTGAGATTTTATGATAATTAATTATTTGTATATGAATAATTAATTTACATCTTGATTGTATTTGAATTTGAATAAATGATAATTATTCATAATTATTTAAATTAGATAATTATCTTGAATAATTGAATTCTAATTTAAATGGAATTATTTGAATAAGGTTATCCTTGATGATGTAGATAATCACAAAACCATACATTATGATTGGCTAAAATTCAAATCCCCTCTATCTAATAACTGGCATGTACATTGGCTATGGGCCTAGTGATAGTGGTATGCAAGGCATAGAGAGGAGAGAAAATTCTTTTAATCCTGATAGAATTCTCTCTCCTCTAACCAACTTTACAAATAGAAGCCTTGAGTCCTCATTTATTCTTAGACTACTATAATGCAACTTCCAGAGAGTTTAGCTTTGATCACTTCTTTTTAGTGTTCTAAGTTCCTCTAGCACGTAGTCCAATTGGAAGGAGAGAACCTATAGTGAAGTTCTATCGAGTTGTGCCCACATAGAAAACAACTTAGGGAAAGAGACATAGCATTGAAGATTTAAAGGTTGAGGTTTTTTTATCAGTCAGACGTGCTATTTTCAGTCATCAACAAATTCGTTTTAATTAAAGTTCTATTTATTATTTATAGCAACCTAGAATAGATTCTAGGTGATAAATAAAATTTTTTAAAATTTTACTACATCACCTAATCAATTTTTCCAACAAAAATGACCAAAACACCATTCTAGTCTGAAGGCAATCAAGTTGAACAGCTTTTGAACTAGTTTATAGTGATGTTTGTGGTCCCATAAATATCAAGGCGCATAGAGGATATGAGTATTATGTCACATTTATTGATGATTACTCAAGATATGAGTATGTTTACCTTATATATCACAAGAGTGAGACTTTTGACAAGTTCAAGAAGTTTCAAGTAGAATCAGAGAAGTAATTAGGTAAACCCATAAAGGCATTTTGATTCGATCAAGGTGAAGAATACATTTTCGATGAGTGCTTAAGGCACTTATTAAATTGTGGGATTTTATCCCATTTGACTGTACCGAGAACTTTGCATCAGAATGTTGTAGTTGAGAAAAGAAATAGGACCTTGTTGGATTTGGCTAGATCTATGATGAGTTAATTTACATTGTCATTATCTTTATAGGGGCATACGCTACAAACCACATGTTATTTTTTGAACAATGTGCCTTCAAAATTGGTTCTAAAGTCTCCTCATGGGTTGTGGACAAATATGAAGATATCCTCAAACCATATTCACATATAGAGATGTCTTGCACATGTCCTAAATAAAGAAAAGAATATGTTAGATACACATTTGGAAGTTTGCATTTTTGTGGGATATTCTATAGGGATAAAAAGTGGTTATTTCAATAACCTAAAAGAAAACAAAGTCATGGTTTCAACTAATGCAACACTCTTAAGGAAAATTACATGAATGATTTAAGCCTCATAGTAGAGTGGCACTCGAGGAGATGAAAAGTGATACCACCGCTGTAGTTCCAGTGGAAATAGATTCAATTAATGTGGAAAAACTAGTTGAACAACAACTTAGAGAGTTTTGACGTAGTGGGAGAATTGGGCATCAAACTGAGAGGTATATGTTTAATGGTGAGACCTATTTGCTCAAACCGATTGAACGTGACAAGGATCCTTACACTTACAAAGAGGCTATAGAGAATGTTGATGTAAAACTCTAGATTGAAATTATGAACATGGAGACAAAATCTATAGAAACTAATCAATTCTAGGAGCTTGTAGACTTTCCTAAAGGGATAAAGCCCATTGGGTGCAAGTGGATCTATTAGAGAAAGAGATGAGTAGATGGAAAGGTTGATTATAAGGAAATCTTTTTGCCTATAGCTATGCTTAAGTCCATTCGTATTATGTTGTTTGTTGTTGTCGCTCTCAAATACGAGATACAACAAAAGGATGTCCATAAGGCTTTCCTGAGTGGCCATCTTGATGAGACCATGTATATGGTGTAACCAAACGGGTTCAAGGGTTAAAATCAAGAGAAAAAAGTTTGCAAGTTGCTAAAATCTATTTATGTATTTAAGCAAGCTTTTTGTTTTTAGAACATAAGATTTGACCAAGTTTGGTCAACTAAACAATTTGACATGAAGGACTTAGGTGGGGTTAATTATATTTTGGGTATCTAAATCTTTTGCGATAGGAAGAATAAAATGATAGCTTTATCCTAAGCTTCATACATAGACAAAATTCTTGAGAAGTTTGCAATGCAAAATTTCAAAAAAGTTGGGCAGCCATCTAGGTCTAGAATAACTCTTTATAAGAAAAACTGTCGACAAATAGATGAACTAAGAGAATACATGAAGAAGGTTTCTTATTCTTTGTAGTCAGTGGTCTTAATTATACAACGCTTTGCACACAATCTAACATATATTAAGCAGTCGAGATAGTAAGTCGATACCAATCGAACCCTAGACCGAACGATTGGATGGCAATCAAACATATTTTCAAGTACCTTTGAAGGACTAGAAATTATATGTTAGTATATTCTAATGAGGATCTAACGCCTCCTAGATGAAGTGATTTGCATTTTCAACATTGCTTAGATTCAAGAAAATTAGTTTTAGGGTCTATATTTACTCTCGGAGGAGGCACTGTTGTTTGGAAGAGTGTCAAGCAAGCTTGCATTGCTGATTCAACGATAGAGGCTGAGTATGTAGCTGCTAGTGATGCTTTAAAAGAAGTAGTGTAGCTTCAAAAGTTCATTGGGGATCTTAAGATAGTTTTTGATATTGACAAGCCAATTATGTTATACTATGATAATAGTACAACAGTAGCTAATACCAAGTAGTCAAGATATCATAAGATAAGTAAACACATGGACTGGAATTATCATGTAATAAAGGATTTCAAAGAGAGTGGGCATATGGCAATGCATGATCGCTTTCAAGGACAATATAGTTGATAACTTAATGAAGACACTACCATCAAGGACTTTTGAGAAGCATGTCAAGGCTATAGAGATAAGTAACACGCCATATTTCCTCATTTAGGAAAAGTGGGTGATTGTTAGACTTAGTGCCTTAAGGCCTAAAAAATGTTATTGCTTTTGAGAAAATTGATCAAATAAGAATTTATTAATTACGTCATATGTCAATACTATCATATTTGTATTTATTTTTAATGAATGTATGATAAGCAAACTAAAGCCTGAGGCTTTCGTTCTAAGCCAATAAGATCATGCATATGATAGAAAGATTATGCCTAAGACATAAATCTTAAGGTGATAGTCTATATATAAAGATTTGCAATTGAAGGAATGAAATTGGATGCTTTATTCATGTTGAGATTGTTATGTTGATCACATACCTTATGGGAAAGGACTTGTCTTAGTCATTAAACTTGGAACTCCATGAGTAAAAACATTAGATATTGTCACTAGTGACAATACATTGGAACGAGACAAAGGAAGAATTGATTTAGTTAATAATTATGTTTGAATAAAGACAATTATATGTATTACATCTTAATTCAGAAATTGATCAATGGGTCCATATTCTTGACGTATGTATTTTAATGTACTAAAGGGTGATATACTGAATTAAATGAAGGTGCATACGTTGATATGTTAGAAACATAACTGTTGAATGGTGTAGACTTATGATTCATAAATATAGAATACATAATTCTTTTGTAGAGTCAATGATATCCTCTTCCAAACATTATCATGGAATTGAAAAACTAGAGCACTCAACCATTTAGATACATTTGTGTGACCAAATAGTTTACTATTTGTGGTAGTTTGTAACACCCAGGATTTAATTAAGCATAATTAGTGCATAAATGTTGGATTAGTATGCCTTGATAAAACTTGGACATAATTTAATTATTTTGTTGCATTTTAAATTTATCTTACTTTTAATTACTTTTATTTGTTATTTTGAATTTTGAAACAAAATAATTTCCTAAATTCCAAACAAGTTCCTCTTTGCTAAAAAAAAAAAAAAAAACTTGAACCACTTGGGATATGTTTGTGAAAACTGGGGATAGCCTATGGTTTTATCCAAACCCACTGCCCCTCCTTTCTCTATTTATTTATTTCCCTTCCTCTCTTTTCCTCACTCTCTCAGCTCACTCCTTTTCTTTCTTTTTCTTTTCTCTCGCAGCCTCTCTCTTTCTCTCTTCCTTCTCAAATTCATTCCAAAAATTTTGAGTTTAAGCCTTGATCTTCAGCTGGATTGGGAGCTTAGGAGCACGATTGGGCTTCCACAAACTTCTTTCAAAGCTCAAATTCGAGGTTCGTTTACTTATTTTCAAAGTTTCAAAACTTTCCCCAAATTTCTTAATTTTCTTAGAAATTTGAAATCTGAGTTTTTTGAGCTTAGAAAACCTTAAATCTAAGTTTATAGAACTTAAATCATCATGAACCTAAGCTCAATTGGACAAAATTTAGCTAAATCAAGTTTTTCCCTTTTTCCTCATTTTCAAAATTATTTGAAAATTTCTATGTAAAACTTGTTAAAAAGTGTTTAAATGTGTTCTAATGTGTTTTTCTTTCATTCATGAACATTAAACATGCTTTGGGAATTGAAAAACAGGTTTAGAATGGGATTTTAAGCTCCAGGAGGTCGAAACTCGAAGTCTCAGACCTCCTAGATTTTTACAATTTGACAGGCTGATCATAAGCATCGGCAGGCTAGACTCATCAGTTTGGCATGCCAGACTCATATCGTCGGTAGGCCAAAACAAGGCCAGTTCAGTAGGCCAGTGCTATACGGCTTATAGGCTTAACTATACGGACAAGGAAGTTCGACAGGTCAACCAGACTTTATGAAATTTTGTTGTTTTCCAACCGTTTTTATAGTTTAAAACCTAGATAAAGACTTTAACCTTATGATATAATTTTGTGAACTTTAAAGGCATACTAAGACACTATGAGGTAGCATAGTAATGTATAATGCTTTAAGGTAGATATTGATAAACTTTGTTCACCTTTAAAGTTGTTTGTGGTTCCGTGGAGCTAACATATATCAGGTCCGGACTACAATATTGAGTCATGGTGTAGGATATCGAGGTAGGACATTATATCCTTTTCTTGGTAGCCATGTTTTAAAAAAAAAGATTTTGGCCACAAAATGATTTCTTTCAAAATGTTTTTAAGAAATGATTCAGAAGAACTTATTAGTTTTTCTTCATAACTGTTGGATAATGAATGATCATAATGAACCGAATAATAAATGTAAATGAGAATACTCGGTAAGATGAGACCTAAATAACAACATAGTATTGGATGTGTTATAAGTACCATCTGGAATGATGTAATAGGGGATGATGCCATACTCAAAGACCGGGTCATGTAGAGAGTGACCTTGGGGGTTGGTCCCGAAACCTAACTGAGCTACTACGGTGGTGATATTAATGGTTTGCCCAAGATAACAATAATGAATTTATTTTCGCATGAACGATAAATCTTAGTTGGCAAGAATGAATCTTTTTTATTTATTGTATTTTGTAATTTATGTAATAATATTGGATTTTCATATTTAAACTACTATTTTCAAAGTTTAGTCCGCTTGAGCCTTTCGCTTACATTTTATTTGTTTTAAAACTTCCCCACTCTCGGTGGACTTTAGCTTAGGACTGATTGGGAGGCTACAGGGCAAACTCATGAGTTGTAAAGATTCTGTCTAGGTTATTTATTTATCTAAATCAAGCCATGTAATATTTTAATCTTTATCTCTCACATTGGATTGTAGTTGTAATTTATTATTTGTCGATACTATGTGTGTGCGTAAATGTGGGTCTGGTGGGACCTGACTCTTATTTACTTGTATTTATTTGTCTTATTTATTTTATTCCATTTTTTCTACTTTAACTTAAAAATAATTGCTTTAAAAAGTTTTCAATTGTCACATTTTCGATTAACTCAAATTTTTATTTAATCGGTAATTTTCATTAAAATTTGGTTTAACTAACCTAAATAATCTGCCATGTCACCACCTAGATTTAGGGTCATAATATAATGGAATCAGAGCCCTAGGTTATAAACCTTGAGAATTTTGCACACATAGGTATGATAATGAGAAACCATTGACAGTCCAATTTTGTTTTCAGAACTGAGAGAATGGCACATAGACGTCGTCCGGCTGTTGATGTGAACCTTGAAAACAATGAGGGCATGATGGGGACTATGTTTGATGCCTTTCGGCAAATGGCAGTGAGGGCTAGGCCTGAGGATTCCGAGGCAAGTTGTTGGTATAAGTACGTAAAGGAATTCTGACGCGCATCTATCTCAACTTTTGACAAAAACGGGGATCCGTAGGTGGCGAAATATTGGTTAGATTTAGTGGTGAAGCACTTGGATACGCTCAGTGTACAAGCAGAATATCAAGTGAAAATTACAGCCTACAAGTTAGAAGGAAGTGTAAACACTTGGTGGAAGCAGGCAAAATGCTTGGAGAACAACAGGAATATTGATTGGAACCGATTTGAAGAATTGTTCTATGAATGATATTTTCTGCAGGGTTATAGAGATCAGAAGGTTGTAGAAGTTTATCGATTAGAACAGGGTGATATGATGGTTTGAGAATACAAAGCAAAGTTCAATGAGTTAGCCAAATTAGCTCCATCCACCATGGCTTCTAAGTGGAAAAAGTGTATTAAGTTCCAAGAAGGACTCAAAGCATCCATCTAATGACAATTGGTAGCCTTACGACTCTGAAACTTTGGTGAGTTAGTATCATCAGCTTTATCTATGGAAAGCGACTATGCACTCTACTACGAGAACTGGGCAAGGACATCCATAGGAGCTCAAAGAAGCAACTAGAGAGGTAATAACAACCATCAAACTCAGGGAAGGAATCAACAAGGTAATGTTAATAGTGGGAGTAGCAGCTCATCAATCAGTGGATGCAACAATCCTTACAACATTCATTGTCACTATTGCTAACAACTGGGACACATCAAGAGGAACTTCTCAATAAGGAATGCTTGGCAGGGATTAGACCGGAGAAGGTGCAAGCCATTAGCCCCAACTTTAGTCTTTTGCTCTACCTCACCTCAGCAAATCCTACAACTATAGTTTCATCATTTCACTCCTCAGCAGATGCACTACCAGCACAAAGATACCAGCCGCAGAACTTTTAGAGGAATGTCCTATAGTATCGAGCACCTAATATGGCTAGTGTGTAGTCTCCTTCACCGTAACAATATTGACCAACAAGCCTGGGACCTAGCAATGCTAATAGAGGAAAAGGAAAGACTCTAGCTCAAGTTCACACCATGGCTTCAAGAAGTTCAAAAGCTCAAACCAACAATGCAGTTGTTCATGGTGCGATTTTAGTTTCCCAATCTCTAGCTCATGTTTTGTTTGATACTGGTGCCACTCATTTTATTATTTTGAGTTCCTTTGTATATGCCTTGGGGTTAGAAATAGAAGAGTTTGATGAGCCTATGGTAATTACCTCACCCTTGGGGCGAGTGTATGTAAACTACATATGTAAATCATGTAAGATAATGATTGGTGGTGATATTCTGAAGAGTGATTTGATTGTAATCCCCATGAATTCCTATAATGTAATCTTGGGAATAGACTAGTTGTCTAGATATAGTGCCATACTAGATTGCCACCTTAGGAAGGTAACCCTAGTGTCTAATAGGGGAATGACGATCACTTACCAAGGCAGTAATGATCAAATGATGAGTGAGTGACTCATGAAGATGTGCCTTAGAGGACAAAAGAATCTGGCTTGCTATGCACTTCTTTTGCATCTAGTGCAGCAGGAGAGAATGTAACGATATTGGTGGTTGATGAGTTCGAGGATGTCTTCCCCGATGAGTTACTAAGATTACCACCACACGGGAGATTGAGTTTGGTATTAAGTTACTCCCTAGGACTACTCTAATTTCTATAGCACTATATCGAATGACACTAGCAGAAATGAAGGAATTAAGGAAGCAACTTTAGGAACTTATAGATAAAGGTTATATTCGAAACAGTATGGGGTGTGTTGGTTTTGTTTGCCAATAAACATCATAGTACTCTTCGATTATGTATTGATTATTGACAACTGAATCGGGTCACCATAAAGAATAAGTATCTACTGCCTAGGTTCGATGAGTTATTTGATCAATTGGGAGGTTCTCGGTACTTGTCAAAGATAGATTTGCATTCAGGATACCATCAGCTTAGGATCAAGGAAGAGGATATTCCTAAGACAGCTTTTAGGACCCCGTATGGACACTTCAAATTTTTTGTGATACCGTTGGATTGACGAATGCTCTTGCAGCTTTCTTGGATTTGATGAATAGGACTTTTAGGCCTTATTTAGATCAGTTTGTGATCATGTTCATTGATGACATACTGATCTACTCTAAGACTTGGGAGGAACATGAGGAACATTTGAGGATCGTGCTTTAGACCTTTTGAAAGCACCAACTATACGCCAAAAAGGAAAAGTGTGAATTTTGGTTGACCAAGGTTAAATTTTTGGGACACATCATCTTGGAGCAAGGTATTTTGATGAATCCTTCCAAGATAGAAGCAATAGTGTAATGGAAATGAACAAGGAACATGGCAGAGATCCATAGCTTTTTAGGACTTGCTGGATAATATAGGAAATTTGTACGAGATTTTCAAAGATAGCAGCTCCGTTGACACGATTGATCAAGAAGAATGTTTGATTAGAATGGGATGAAGGGTACGAATACGCCTTCCAAGAATTAAAGAATTGGTTGACCATCGCTCCAATAATAGTCATAATAAGTAAGGATAAGCCGTACGAAGTCTTCACTGATGCATCGGGATGAGGAATTGGATGTGTGTTGATACAACATAGACAAGTTGTGGCTTATGGATCATGATAGCTAAGACCTCATGAGCAGAACTATCCCACCCATGATTTAGAGCGTGTTGTAGTGATTTACGCCCTGAAGATTTTGAGATATTACCTGTATAGAGTGACATTTTAGGTTTTCTTAGATCTCAAGAGTATAAAGTGTTTGTTCACTCAGAGGGATTTTAATTTAAGGCAACAAAGATGGATGGAATATATGGAAGACTATGATTTCACGTTGTAGTGTCATCCTAGGAAAGCTAATGTGGTTGCAGATGCGCTCAGTAGGAAGTCTTCTTGGATTCTCACTTGCCTAGCACTTGAGGATAGGAAAAGAGATGCTACAGTTAGTGAGTATAGGCTACAATATTATGAAGACTTTGATCAAGATTTGGTGTATCATATGGAGTCTACCCCAGAGCATATTCAGATGATAAAGCAAAATCAATGGTAAGATCAGCATCTACAGGGAATATGGAAGCAGATTCAAACAGGGAGCAGTTTGAAGAATGGAGAATTCATGCAAATGGGTTGTTGTATTTCAAGGAATGTCCGGCCTATGATAAGGGAAGTGACAAAGGCCATAATGTACGAAGCTCATAGATCTCAGTTCGTTATTCATTCAAGAAGCACAAAGATGTATCGCAATTTAAAGAGGCAATGTCGCTAGAGAGGTATAAAGAAGGATGTCTAAGAGTACGTCGCCAAGTGTGTGACTTGACTTCAGGTAAAGGCTGAGCATCAAAAGCCTGCTAGACAGCTACAATCGCTTCCCATTCCAGGGTGAAAATGGAAGCATATCACAATGGATTTACTCACTAGATTGCCAAGGACAAAATAGAGGCATGATGCAATCTGGGTTGTTGTTGACAAGTTGATGAAATCTGTGCATTTCATACCTCTTAGGTTGATGTGTTGAAGGAGAGTTCTCAGAGAGCTATATCTTAAGAATATAGTTGGACTACATGGAATTCCATTGTCCATTGCTTTAGATCAAGACACCCGATTTAACGCCAAGTATTGGAGTAGTTTCTAGGAAGCCTTAGGCGTAGATTTGAATTTTAGCACTACTTTTCATCCTTAGACTAATAGGCAGTTTGAGTGAGTCATTTAGATTCTCAAGGATATGTTATGTATGTGCGTATTAGATTTTGGCAGGAATTGGAAGAAGCACTTGCATCTAGCAGAAGTTTCGTACAACAACAGCTACCAAGCAAGTATTAGTATGGCATCGTTCGAGGCACTTTATGGACGACCATGTCGATCGCTAGTGTGTGGGTAGAACTAGAGGAAATAATCATTATTGGACCTGATGAGATTTGTGAGAGCAATGAAAAGGTCATCCTGATTCATGATTGGTTGAAAGCTACTTAGAGTAGGCAGAAGAGCTATGCTGATAAAAGACGCCAACCTCTAGAATTTGAAGTATGTGACTTCATCCTATTGAAGGTTTCATTGTGTAAGGGTATTTCACGTTTGTTGTGAGTGGGAAACTTGCATCGAGGTACATTGGGCCGTTTGAGATATCGTAACGAGTTGGTGTCATTGCATATCGCTCGACCTTCCCCTCGAACTTTCTCATGTGCATGACTATTTTATGTGTCGATGCTTCAAAGATGTCCGGCAAGCCAAGCAAGATTATCTTATTTCATGATGTGCAGATTCAAGATGACATGACCTACAAGGAGGTGCTGGTTCAGATCATCGATCGAAAAGTGATAAGTCTACGACGTTGTGAAATTCTGTTAGTGAAAGTGGTGTGGTAGCACCATAGAGCTAATGAAGCGACTTGGGAATTAGAATCGACTATGCGAGAGTTATACCCACATTTGTTTTGTTTTTGAGATAATTCCTAATTTCGAGGATGAGGATAGCCCATGGTTTTATCCAAACCTGCTACCTCTCCTTTCTCTATTTATTTCTTTCATTTCCTCTCTTTCCCTCACTCTCTCAGCTCACTCCCTCTCTCTTTTTTTCCTTTCTCTCGCTGCCACTCTTTTTCTCCCTTCCCTCTCAAATTCGTTCCAAAAATTTTCAGTTTGAGCCTTGATCTTCAGCTAGATTGGGAGCTTAGGAGCACGATTGGGCTTCCTCAAACTTTGTTCAAAGCTCAAATTCGAGGTTAGTTTACTTATTTTCAAAATTTCAAAACCTTCCCCAAATTTCTTAATTTTCTTAGAAATTCAAAAACTTAGTTTCTTGAGCTTAGAAAACCTTAAATCTAAGTTTATAGAACTTAAATCATCATGAACCTAAGCTTGATTGGACAAAATTTAGCTAAATCAGTTTTTCCCTTTTTTTTCTTATTTTTAGAATTATTTGAAAATTTCTATGTAAAATTTGTTAAAAAGTGTTCAAATGTGTTCCAATGCATTTTTCTTTCATTTATGAACATTATACATGCTATGGAAATTGAAAAAGGTTTAGAATGGGATTTTGAGCTCAAGGAAGCCAAAATTTGAAGTCTCAAACCTCCTAGATTTTTTCAGTTTGACAGGCCGATCATAAGCATCGGTAGGCCAGACTCACAAGTGCAACATGCCTGATTTATATCATTGGTAGGCTGAAGCTAGGCCAGTTCGACAGGCCAGTGCTGTATGGCTGGTAGGCTAGTGTAGTTTTGCTATGTTATTATTTTCCACATTATATGCCTGAACATATAATAAAGCATTCAGTTTAGTAATTGAGATAGATTTTGACTTGGTTTCTCAGATATTTAAATTACAACCTAATCAAAAAAATAAAAATTAAATAAATTTCTAATATATTTAATCTTCAAAATCTCTATGGGTCTTCATATAATCCTTTTTGGTTGGTCCCCATATATCTTTTTTGAAAAAATCAGAACAAACAAAGAAAACAGTAAATGAAAGCACTTGGGAAAACCCTATGCTAGGTTTTTGGGTAGCTCACCCAGTGCCAAAGTGCCCAGGGCTAGCACCCTAGAGCCAGGCCATTGGCTATTTACGCTAAGGAGCTGGCATATGGTGCCCTAATGCCCACGGTCTACCTTGCCAGAACTATAGCACTGATGGTTGAGGCCACGACACTTGGCACTGAAGTAGAATGCTTTGTTTTCTTCCTTTTCTAACAATTTTGCAAACCACCAGCTCTCTAACCGTCATATGATTACGATCCAATCCTTTGAGTCCTTCTTGGGGTTCAGATCTTTAAAAAATCTTAGCATAGTCGATATTACAATAATATTTATTTGCAAAAAACTAAGTTAAAAAAAATCCTAGCCTATAATTTCGGGCGAACGTAATTCAAATAAAAATTAAAATTAACAATAATCAAAGAGATCCTTAAAACCATATAATTAACGACCGAAATCTACCATTCATACATTCATCATTTCTCACATGAGTAAAATATATAGACATGCATATTAATATAAAGTGCCTATGCATTACATGCATGCATGCATACATACATACAACATAAAGAACATGTATACATATATATTTAAAATTGATTATCTCACAATCAACACTTAAATTAATATATTCTACAGCAAGCTATGATACTAATTGTGGTTTTATAAAATATTTTTAGAGAAAATATGTGGAAAAATGGTAAACTTTTGTAAAATTATGCCATAGCATATTAATTCAACACTTAATGATAAGCGTACAAGTACACACAGTTGTAAGTAATTAAGTGGAAGTAGGGTATAGTTTTCCATAGAGATTTTGTTTAATTTTATTTAAGTACTAAAATTAGATTAACTCGAGAATTATTTGGACAAACCAAAATTAAAATAAAGTAAAAATAAAATAAGCAAAAATGAAAAGTAAAACTAGAACCTAAAATGAAAATAAATGACAATAAAACAGGTCTAGAGAAATTAGTTCATCAAGTTCCATTGTTATTGGTAATTGTCTAGATTGATGTCAAATTAATCTCTTCGATTTATTGGCATAAAACGCTCATGTATCCCAATTTTTCCTTTTCTAATCACTCAATTGTTGAGGCTCTTTTTATCATAGGCCTTCACATGAGGTAGATGCAGACTTCGTGGCTTCTTCTTATTGGCTCAGGAGCTAAGTTGGCTATATAGCAAGTGATGGAGCTGATGGAGACAACAACATCTATTTCAGGGGTGTGAGTGGCCAAAATGTGCTTCTCAGGCTTGCTTTATGGTGGACCCAGATGGGTTACTGCTAAACTTAGGTAGCCCCAAGGATGGTTAAGTTTAAGGGTGAGACCTGTTGGAGTTTCGGACCCATTGGAGATGCTAACTTTGCTAAAAGAGACCTCCAAGCATGTACATGGCACGGGAGAGGAATGTAAATATTTATGGAGGGATTTCCTATGTACCTGATGATATGCCCATTTGTTGGAAATATAGAACCTCTAATGAAATGATGTAGTGTGTTGGACCCCTAGGAGGATTAGCCCCATAGGAAGATAGCTGCGATGGGTGGGGAAGTTAAGGCTAGAAAGAGGTTTTAGAGAGAGAAAGAAATACAGTCCATTAACGATGGCTTTGTGTTAGACATGTATGTCCTGAGGAGTAAAATATAATATGTTTTTGGAGACATTTTTATCAATAAAGAATTTATTTATTCATATACCAAATTGTTGTCCTCTTTGCCTTCATATTTGTTGGATGTATGATAAGCAAACAAAAGTCTAAAACTATCAGTCTAAGCCTTTAGAATCAGGCATATGATGGACTGATTATATGGAAGACATGATTCCAAAGGTGACAGTTTAAATCATAAGATCCGCAATTAAGGGAATAAAGTTAGGTGCTTTATTCATGCAAAAATTATTATATTGTATATATCCCTAATGGGAGATGGTTTGTCTTGGCCATCAGAGGTGGACTCCACAAAAAGAAGCATTGCTGCATTGTCATATGTGACGATGTATTGGATCAGGACATAAAGTGTAATTGATTTAGATTATGAATTTGTCTCGGGAAATCAATTCATTTTAGACAATCATATGTGTTCTATCTTAATCTTGAGATCAATAGTGGGCTCGTTGTCTTAACTTATGTCTTTTGATGTACTAAAGGATGACATCTATATTTTATGATGGTATGCATAATGGTATGTTGGAGACATAACTTTTGATAGCGTAGACTTGTTATTCATAGATACAGAATCCATAGCTCTTTTTTAGGAGTCGATGATATCCTCTTTTATGAGTTATCCTGTAATTGAAAGACTAAAGCGCTCAACCATTTGGATACATAGGTGTAACCGAATGGTATATTGCCTTTGGATGGTAAGTTTTTTGATGGTGAGATAATAGAACGTAAGAGAAAAATAATCAGGAAGGTAAGACAGAATTTATCCTTAAGCCGATTATGGATATCTTATAAGGATACGATACGTCATGATATGACAAGGATACTTAGCTATTCGAGTTTCGTAATTTTATATAGTTCGAGAGTGTCGCTCTAAGCTTTTAGTAGAGCAACGTTAGAGGTGATACTTATGAAATGTATATCTAGGATATTGGGTTTCATAATTATATGGATTTTGAACTGTATAGGTCCATCAAGTCCCCTTTGCTAGCTCATAATAAATCCTATAACGATACGGCATGCTTTTCTAATAAATTAGTGACTTATGTTAAATTATCAAATTGGTTGAAATTCGATAGGATCAAAAATTCATGTTTGTTTATCGGCTGAATTAATTTTGTGAAAATTAATTCAAGATAAACTTGTTGAATTATTCAGAATATTTATTTTCTTAGAGATTATCTAGATATAGTTGTTTTAATTAGATAAATTCTCTAATGGATTATTTGACTTAAAACCGAGGCTTTATCTAAAGAATCTTGGATGGGAAATAAAAGATTTGGATCGTTTATTGTAAGTTCGGCAAGCTGATCTTTAGGTTCGGCCTACCGATGGAGTAAGTTTAGCAGGCCGATCTATCACTTTAGCCTGTCGACCGAACAATAATCTAATCACGTGTTTTTAGGCAATTTTATCAAATATTGATCCAGATTCAAATTTTTGAGGCCTTATCTGATAAAGACTAACCCTTAGCTCCAACCTCTGTATAGAGAATGAGAATTCATAGTTATTTAGATCAGTTCAGAGATCAAGAGTGAGCACTCTATACTATGAGTCTCTAAAACTTCCCTAAAAAACTATTGTTCACAAACCACGAATAGTAGTTTTGGGTATTTCTCAATTGGTTAGAAGGAGAGTCACTATGGAAAAGCTATACGAGGTATGCTCACACATACTCTGATTGTGGATAGAGAATAGCAAAGAAGACCAATTAGTTGAGGCTCTTCTAGAACGTCCTTCTCTTCACAAATTGCAAGAGCTCTTCAGTATACAAGGTTAGTAACTCAGTTAATTTATGCATATAGGGTGTCAAACTTGTGTTTTAGAAAATACTCTAGAATAAATTTTTTTAATTCTACTATATACTATGATTCCAACTATTGGCATCAGAGCCATAGTTTTTACATAAATTTACGAGTTTATGATCATGCTATATGTATAATTATGTGATCTTGGCCTTTCCTATGCTTGAATCTAATTATTTTAAAGAGTTGACACATTTAAGTTGTCATAAAATTATATAGTAAATATTTATTAATTAAATATGGTTGAATAAATTATTATTTAATTATTTATTAATTGATTAATTTGTGCCGATTAAGGTTCCTTAAAGGTTAGAATGTGTATCTAGGTTTTTCATGTAATTAGATGGCAGTCTATCATCACCGTCTAGGAATTATTATTTAATTTTAAATTTGTAAGAATATTGTAATTAAATAATCATTCGGACAAGACGGATATAAAAGATGGATGATAGCGTTCCATAGGTATTTCTTGAGTCTCTAATTTTATGTTTTTGAATTGTTGAAATAAGATTGAAAAACTGCATAAAAACTATATTTTCTGAAAGTCGTGATTTCTGCTCTGTTGGCAAGCTGAACCACTAGGTTCGGTAGGCCGATAGTCGTAGACCGACAAGCCAGACCTCAGGTTCGGCAAGCTGTCTGTGGGGCAAAATTCTAATGGCTCCAGTAGCAGGCCAAACTTTCAAGTTTCAGCAGGTTGATCTATCATGATCGACAGGATGAACTATAAGGTTCGGTAGACCAAAAGGTCATGATCGGTGAGCCGATTACACAAATCGGTATGCTAGCAGAGAGTTGTGAATTTTCAAAAAAAGGTGCATTTTTCGTTGTAGTTTTGATTTATTTTTAAGACAATTATGAGAAACATTAAATTTGGATATGATCCAAAATATGGAGTGTTTGATATATAAGAGATTAAAGACTTGAAGATGGATAATACATGAAGAAGGGTACAATTTGAGGATTCAAGGATGAAGAATAGATAATATGTTTCGATTTATCTCTTGTAATCTTTATTTCTTATCTCTAGGGTGGAACCATAATATTACAGCTATTTATTATTATTATTTTGCTTGTAGCTTTGCATATTACTTTGCTTGTCTGCATTATTATATGATTTGCCATATATGTTGATAACATGTCATATAGCATAGGGAGTGCTACTCATTAAAAATTGTTCATGTATATTTTTAAAATCAAAACCTTGATTTCAAAAGATTGAGTAGGAGAAGGTTTTCGAAGAAAGGACCTACGACCTCCATCGTTGGTCCATAGGTAGCACATAGTGGTTCCGACCCCTAGGAAGGGACTTCATCATGTACCAGGTTGGATCTCCGAGAGCATAAGGTATTTTAGCATAATTTATCGTTGTACACCTCTAGGTGGTGATTATAAATCATGGATAAAATATTAAGACTATGGTTATACACTCAAGTTGATTTTGTTATTAACCTCCCCTAGGAGCTTTATTAATAAAATTAATGGCCAAAGAAACGATTATTAATATATGCTAGATCATATAGGTCTTAGATGGTATATATTAATCACGAGGGGATCCATGTTCCTAATTGAGTTTGGCAAGTCTCCCCTAGGCGACTTGTTGAATTCTAAGTTAGGAATTATCGTTGTAAGGTTTTAATATTTTCAAGGTTTTGACACATAAAGACATTGTATGTTTTACATGATTGTGTTATCTTACTAAATTATTATGGTATGTTTGCTTATGTTTGGTATATGATTTTTATTGTAGATTAAAAATGTCTAAAAATGCATTATCATTGATACTTGACAAAAACCAATTAACTGGTTAGAATTTTAATGATTGGAAATGGAACCTAAATATTGTCCTATTCTTTGAGATACTAAAATTTATCCTGACAACACTATGTCCTCTCGAGCCTACGGGAGATTCCATTAATGTGCAAATCCAAGCGTATGATCACTGAAAAGATGCTAACGATCAAGCTTGTTGTTATGTTATGGCTAGCATGAATAATGTGCAACAGGCTCAACATGAAGATTATGAGACTACGAAGCAAATCTTGGATAATCTTAAAGACATGTTAGGAGGCTAGGCCCTAACAAAACAGCAAGGGGCGCTTCAAAAACTTCTAAACTACAAAAAAAGACTAGGGACATCTATAAAGGAGCATATGATGTTGGTCATGGGTTATCTCATTAAGGCTCAAACTAATAGAGCTGACATTGATACTGAAACACAGATGACTATGGTCTTTGAGACTTTATCTAAGGAGTTTATCCCATTTAGAGTTTCATTCAATTTAAGCAATAGATGGGATATGACCTTGACTGAGTTGATGAAGTAGTTACAAGAGTTTGAAAACCTGATCAGGTAAACTCCTACTAATGGTGAGGACAACTTGGCCGCTGCCTCTGGTTCCAATCACAACCCTAAGAATGGAAAGAAGCAACAGGCTAAGAACGGGAAGTCTTTTACTCCTACAAATGGCAAAAACAAGAAGAAGAAAAAAAAAAGAACCCAAGAAACTCAAGTGCTTTTTCTATGGGAATGTCGGGTATATAAAGAAGAATTGTAAGGACTTCCTTTCCCAAGGAGGTAGATGTGATCTTCTAGTTATTGAAACTTATTTGGTTGAGGAATCCAATGACACTTGGATCATAGATTCTAGAACAACTAATCATATTTGTGTTTCTCCATAGAGGTTCAAAGAAACGAGAAGTCTACTACATGAAAACTTCACACTTCAAATGGGCGATGGATCTTTAGTGTTGACTGAAGCAATAAGAGATGTCCATCTTTACTTTGATAATTATAGAAGTTTAATTTTGCGAGATTGTTTTTATGTTCCTAAACTTAAAAGGAATTTAATTTATGTAGCTTGTTTATTTAAAGACTCTTATGTAGTTTCTTTTAATAATAAAGTGGTGATTCATAAAAATAAATCTTTTATCTATAATGGGTGGATACAAAATAATCTATATTTTATCAAACCTAAGATGGACTTACTACTAAACACTAAGGTTAATGATAACAACTCTAAAAGACTTAAAACTTCTCACTTTAATAAGACTTATGTTTGGCATTTGCAACTAGGTCATATTAACCTGAATAGGATTTAAAGGTTGGCAAGGAATGGACCTTTAAGTCACTTAAAGGTGGAATCTATACCACAATGTGAATTTTGTTTAGAGGGTAAATGACCAAAAGACCATTTAGGTCTAAGGGCAATAGGGCCAAAGGGGTTCTAGAACTTGGACATAG
This sequence comes from Artocarpus hirsutus, assembly GCA_946598075.1. Taxonomy (NCBI): domain Eukaryota; kingdom Viridiplantae; phylum Streptophyta; class Magnoliopsida; order Rosales; family Moraceae; genus Artocarpus; species Artocarpus hirsutus. The sequence goes on along the minus strand of CAMOHE010046632.1, from coordinate 23,860 downwards.
CGATGTTTGCGGACCCATGAACATCCGAGCATAAGGAGGGTATGAGTATTTCATCACTTTTATTGATGATTGCTCAAGGTATGGGTATGTGTACCTAATGTACCGCAAAAGCGAAACTTATGACAAGTTTAGGGAGTTTTGGGCTGAAGTGGAAAAGCAATTAGGTAGACCCATAGAGGCACTTCAATTCAATTGAGGTGGTGAATACCTTTTTGATGAGTTCTTAGAACACTTATTAGAGAATGGGATTCTATCCCATTTGACTAGGCTGGCACTCCACAGTAGAATGGCATGGCTGAGGGAAGGAATATAACTTTGTTGGACATGGTCAGGTCCATGATGAGTTATTTATCATTGTCTTTATCCTTTAGGAGATAAGAATTACAAACCGCATGTTATCTTTTGAACAATGTGCCTTTAAAATTGGTTTCTAAAACTCCTCATAAGTTGTGGATGGGGAAAAAGACATCCTTAAACCATATTCGCATATGGGGATGTTTGACGTATGTCCTGTTTAAGGAAGCGAATAAGTTGGAAGCACTTTCAGAAGTTTGTCTGTTTGTAGGATATACAAAAGAGACTAAAGGGGGTTATTTCTATAATCTAAAAGAAAATAAAGTCATGGTTTCAATTAATGCAACATTCCTCGAGGAAAGTTACATGGACGACATTAAGCCTTGAAGCAAAATGGTGCTGAGGAGTTAGGGAGTGATTCAATCACTCCAAGGGTTCCAAATGAAACCGTTCCAATCAGTGAAGAAAAATCAATTGAACAACAACCTAAGGGACTTTGACGTAGTGGGAGGATCGGGTGTCAACCTAAGAGGTATTTGTTCAATAGTGAGGCCTTCTTGGCTGAATCGGATGAACATGACAGGGATCCTTACACTTACAAAGAGGCTATGAAGGATGTTGATTCGAAACTTTAGACAGGGGCCATGAACACATAGAAGAAGATATGAAGACTAATTGGATCTAGGAACTTGTGGATCTTCTCGGAGGGGCAAAACCAATGGGATGTAAGCGGATCTATAAGAGAAAGATAAAAGTGGATGTCGAAACCTATAAGGCTAGACTGGTAGCTAAGGGATACACTCAAAAGGAAGGAATCAATTACAAGGAAACCTTTTTCTCTTGTCCATAGCAACCGTTCTCAACTATGAGGTTTGGTAGATGGATGTCAAGACAACCTTTCTAAATGGTTATCTTAATGAGTCCATTCATATGGTACAACCAAACGGGTTCAAGGCTAAGGGTCAAGAAGGTAAGGTTTGTAAGCTTCTAAGGTCAATTTATGGACTTAAGTAGGGTTTTTGTCCTTAGAACATAAGATTTGATCAGGTGATCAAGACTTATGTGTTCACACAAAATGTGGATGAACCATGTGTTTACAAACACATTAAGGATAGAAAGGTGGTTTTTCTACTGCTCTATGTCGATGACATTCTTCTAATTGGCAACGACATTGGAGCGTTATTGTTGGTCAAATTATGATTGATCAAGCAGTTTGACATGAAAGACTTGAGTGAAGCTAATTATGTTCTCGGTATCTAGATTTTTCGAGATAGAAAAAACAGAATGATAACTTTATCCTAAGCATGCTACATAGATAAAATTTTCAAAAGCTATGCAATATAGGATTCTAAGAAAGCTGGGCAACCATCTAGGTCTGAAATTACTCTTTCTAAGAAAGACTCACTAAAGTTTGATGAAGAAAGAGGATACATGAAGAAGATGCCTTACGCTTCGGTAGTAGGTAGTCTCATGTATGCCATGCTTTGCACATGACTAGATATTAGTTATGCAGTCGAAATAGTAAGTCAATTTCAGTCAGATCCAAGACTGGACCACTGAGTTACAGTCAAGCATATTTTCAAGTACCTGAGAAGGACTCGAGGGTATATGCTTGTGTATTCGGGTGAGGATTTACACCTCTAGGATATACTAACTCAGATTTCCAATCTTGTCTAGATTCGAGAAGATTGACTTCTAATTTTGTGTTTATTCTAGGCAGCGGTGCCATTGTTTAGAGAAGTGTCAAGCAAGATTGTACTTCAGATTCAATGATGAAGGCTGAGCATGTGGCAGCTAATGATGCTTCGAAAGAAGCAGTGTGGCTCTGTAAGTTCCTTGAGAATCTTAAGGTAGTTCTTGGTATGGATAAGGCAGTGTCGCTGTATTGTGATAACACCACAGCGATAGCTAATGCTAAGGAACCAAGATTTCATAAGAAGACTAAGCATATCAATTGGAAGTATCATATGATAAAGGACTTTATTAAGGGTAGGCATGTTACTATATGCAAAATCACATCCAAAGGCAATTTAGTGGATCCATTCACAAAGACACTAACTGTAAAAGTTTTCGAGAGGCATGTGGAAGCTATGGGGATGCGGGATATGTTATATTTACTCACTTAGTGTAAGTGGGAGCTTGTTAGACATGTATGCCCTAAGGAGTAAAAAATGTAATAGTTTTTGGAGACATTTTTATCAATAAAGAATTTATTTATTCATATACCAAATTGTTGTCCTCTTTATGTTCATATTTGTTAGATGTATGATAAGCAAATAAAAGTCTAAGACTATCAGTCTCAGCCTTTAGAATCGGGCATATAATGGACAGATTATGCAGAAGATATGATTCTAAAAGTGATAGTCTAAACCATAAGATTTGCAACTGAGGGAATAAAGTTGGACACTTTATTCTTATAAAGATTGTTATATTATCTATATCCTCAATGGGAGATGGCTTGTCTTGGCCATCGGAGGTGGACTCCATGAATAGAAATATTGGTGCACTGTCATAGGTGATGATGTATTGGATCAGGACATAAAGTGTAATTAGTTTGGATTAATAATTTTGTCTCGGCAAATTAATTCACTTTAGACAATCATATGTGTTGTATCTTAATCTTGAGATGAATAGTGGGCCTATTGTCTTAACTTATGTCTTTTGATGCACCAATGAGTGACATCCATATTTTATGATGGTATGCATACCAGTACATTGAAGACATGACTTTTGACAGCGTAGACTTGTTATTCATAGATACGAAATCTATAGCTCCTCTGTAGGAGTCGATGATATCCTCTTATATACGTTATCCTGTGATTGGAAGATTAGAGCGCTCAACCATTTGGATACATAAGTGTAACCAAATGTATATTGTCTTTGGATAATAAGTTTTCTGATGGTGAGATAATGGAACGTAAGAGAAAAATAACCTAGAAAGTAAGATATAATTTATCCTTAAGTCGATTATGGATATCCTATGAGGATATGATACATTATGATATGTCATAGATACTTAGCTATTTGAGCTTCGTAATTTTATATAGTTCGAAGTACAGCTCTAAGATTTTTAATGGAGTAGCGTTAGAGTTGATAATTATAAATTGTATATCTAGGATATTAGGTCTTATAATTAACGGGAGCTTGAACTATATAGGTCCATTAGGTCCCATTTACTAGCTCATAATAAATCTTGTAATGATACGACGTACTTTTTCAATATATTAGTGACCTATGTTAAATAATTAGAATGGCTGAAATTCGATAAGATCAGATATTTCGTGTCTGTTTGTTAGTTAAATTAATTATGTGAAAATTAATTCAAGATAAACTTGTTGAATTATTCGGAATATTTATTTTCTTAAAGATTATCTAAATATGGTTGTTCTAATTAGATAACTTCTTTAGTAGGTTATTTGACTTAAAACTGAGGCTTTATCTAAAGAATCTTGGGTGGGTAATAAAAGATTCACAGGAATCATTTAACGTAATTTCTATAGGCCGATCTTGAAGTTTGGCCTGCTGATCTTCAAGCTCGGCCTACCGATGGAGTAAGTTTGGTAGGTCGATTTGCCAGTTTGTCCTGTCAACCAAACAATAATCAATCACGTGTTTTTAGGCAATTTTATCATATATTGACCCAGATTCAAATTTTTGAGGCCTTATCTAATAAGGACTAGCCCTTGGGTCCAACCTTTATAAATAAAGAGCGAGACTTCATAGTTATTTAGATTAGTTGAGAGATTGAGAGTGAGTACTCTATACTATAAGTCTTTGAACTCCCTTAAAAAGCTATTGTTCACAAACTACGAATGGTAGTTTTGGGTATTTCTCAATTAGTTGGAAGGAGAGTCAACGGGAAAAAGCTGTATGAAGTGTGCCCACACATATACTGATCATGGATAGAGAATAACAAAGAAGACGAGTTAGTTGAGGCTCTTTTGGAACACCCTTCTCTTCACAGATTGTAGGAGCCCTTTAGTATACGAGGTCAATAAGATCTAGTTAATTAATGCATATAGCATGTCAAACTTGTGTTTTAGAGAATATTCTGGTATAAAAATTTTTAATTTCCACTACATACTAGTTTTTCAACCCTTTGATCCTGCTTGTGCATGGGTTTATTTGGGACATGGAATGGGTTGATCTTGAAGGGATTTGGTGATGTTTTTAGGTTCTAATAAGATTGGTAAGTAACTTAGGTGTCATTGGAATTTGCCACAAAGTATAGAGTTTGAAGTTTTTTGGCGAGTTGAGGTGGTGGACTTAGGTTATGGTAATGCTTTTTCTAGATGGCATTGAGGTCAGAGATGAGGTTGGTGAGTATTTTGGGGAGATTTGATGGTGGTTTATTGATAGTGTGGTGTTTTGAACTTAGGCAAGATGGTGGCTATAGTGGTTATCGATGTTCTAAGGTGGAGAAAATGATGAAGAAGATGATGATTATGGTGGAGATGAATTCTTGATGCTCTCTCTCTTTCGGTCTTAGTGAGGATGGGTTCCTTAGCCCTCTCTTAAGGGTGTTATAGAGGGTATTTATAGAGAAAAATAAAGTTCTAGTTTGATTGGGCTTCTTCTATTTTGAGCACTTAGTTGAGGGTGCTTCCAATTTAGTTCCATGGGAGCAACCATATGTGACAACAGCCCACGATGGAAGATTTTCTTCCATATTCAAACTTGGTCTTTTAGTACAAGTTTGAATGCATTAGGAGCATTAATAGCCAGCCAACCAATGGTGGGCTATTCTGGGTGCCTTACTACAATGGTGTCCATGTGGTAGGACCCTTGCCTTGCCATTTTGAGCAAAGTTTAGTCCTAGGAATTAGATTCCCTTTGACTTACCCCTGATTAAGGGGAGTTTGTCTCTAGCCACAAGAGCCATATGTCCCTACAGCAGAGCTTCTTATAGGTGAGCTAGCAAGGCTGGTATAGTAGGTGTACTACCATATCAGATAGGCCAAAAATGGGCTTTTTCTAATCTTGGACTAAGGCTTCTAAGTGGGTTTCTTGGGTTTTTTTACTCTAAGCCATTTTATTCTAACCTTAATTAAACTTAAAACTTCCCACATGAGTTAAAAGTCTACTTGGACAATATAAGATGGGCCCGTTCACACTCCTTGTCCTTCCAAACCATAGCCCACTTGAAGGATCTTGCCTCGTGGCTTGGGTCCACATACCTTACCTTGGGTCATGATATGCAACATGGGTTGGGCTTACACCTTGCAAAAAATAGGTATCAACAAAGATTACCCAAAATAACTAATTCCAATATCCCTATTCAAAATCAATTATTAAGGGGGCCCTTAAGCAAGTTCTATCAATTGACCACAAAGAACACCACAACTCTACAGTTCTCTAAGTTGTATTTCCTAAACCAACATTTAGAACCCTTATTTCCCACTTACTAATCCTAAATCCAAAATCGAATAATTTGTGATCAAGCAATTAGAGATATTAAACTCAAGGAAACACAAATAAATGAACAATAGAAATCAACTTGCATTAATCCAAGATAATAAACCAAACACAATCTCAACTTGGGTCCATAGCCTTCTAGACTAAGAAATTTAAATTCACATAATCACAAATAAAGCTAAACAACACCAATAATCAAACATTATTGGAATATATAAAGACTTAGTGGATAAAAAAAGGAAAGAAATCACCAAATGGAAGTGTTACAATTTCCAAAACCTCTTTCCCACATCTACTTCTTTCTCTTCTTTGAAGCTTTAAAATGCCCTCTTAAATGGAGTCTTAAGAAGAAAACTAAAAGAACTAATCTAAACTAACACTAAAATCGAAAATAAAGCTAACACTAATTTTTTATTTATTTATAAAAGAAAAGGAGTTCTTCTCAAAGTTGGAAACTAAGAATCTCTTCGAATTGTACAGAATCTTTTCTAATTTTACCCCCTAACTCCTCTTCTTACCTCTAGAACCCAAGAAAAGAGCTATTTATAGGTCTTTAAACACTTGGCGATTTTCCTCCTTAATTCAACCTCAAAATAAGCATAAAATTAGAGTTTGTAAAAGGAGCCCTAGGGCAAGGGGGATTGGCATGGCCGCACACCTTACTTTTGTGCAACTAGCCAAGGACTCAACATGCATGACCCTACAGTTATACTTGTTGTAGCCACGAGCTCACTTTTAGGAGGCTAGAAGCCTCACTTGCTCGGCCGCAAGGTTTGGATGGCACAAGGGCACCCACATTTTATGACTCCGCATGGGGGTACAGATTTTGGGGCGTTGCGGCGCGAATTCCAGCTCCCAAAACCTCCTCTTTGCCTCCTCAAATTGCCTTTTTGCCCCAAGGTCTTAAGTTACCTACACAAATGAGTATAAATTAAATATTTAGAGGGAAAACTAAATAAGAATGCATTTAGATGTGTTATAAGATTAATCAAAATAAATAAATAATATTAAAAATAAGAAAATAAAATCATTTAAAATAAAAAATAATAAAATTAAATAAAATAGCTAAAAATAACTAAGAATAAAATCTCAAGGATCAACCTTTTAAATGCATAAACAAGGTAAAATAATTCTATTTTCATAGAGTTATAAGTTAATAAATATAAAAAGTTATGCTTATTCGATTGAAGCAAAGAGGTCGGAGATCTTCTAATGGAAAATACATTCTCAATATGAAACTACTATCCTCCTCGTCTAGTTCTTAGCACCTAATAGATGAATGTGTGGGTGTAGACAAAATTAGAGTTTACTAAGTGTTCACTCACTCACTTTTCTCTCCTATTAATTTTAATACATGAGCAAAGCAAGACTAGGAATGAAGAACACTTCTTCTCTCTTTTTCTCGCTCTACACGCCTATGCTAGGGTTTCCACAAAGGTTTTGCAGTATCACTAAGTCTCTCAATTATATATAGAATGAATATATGAGGTCTTTATTTATGGAGAATGAGAGACCTATGTAATTCTATAAGCTTCCTTTATTTTAAATTTTAAATATCATATATTTAATTAAGGCAAAAGAGATAAATTTCCCCTTTCTTTTCAGCTTTAAACATCAAACACATACTATATCTATGTATGTGGTACCAATGAGGGGGAAAAGACAAAGGAAAAAAATGCTTGTTACCCAATCTGATTTCTTTCCATAATTTAAATTTTCAATTTTGAATAAATCACATTTATTAGAATTAGAAACTTCTAGAAAAGAAAAGTTAGTGAACAAGCCTTGGACTACACAGGGGTTCCCTATGTAGTTTTCACCCATTGTGTGTCTTCCAAAATTAATTATTATTTATTATCAAATAATCTTATCATTTAGTTATTATAAATTAATTCATATATTAATTTCTTTAGAATGATATTTTATTTAAAATTCAATAATGCTAAATTTAATTAATTAATTTAAATAATAATTCAACTTATCCAAATAGTATTTATAAGGATGGCAGGGGACTATTGAACTCATAATTTCAAGCACCAATTAAACCAATATATTAATTAAACTCTATAATGTCAAGAGTGCAATTCTAAGTTTTTAGTGAAGCAACATTATAATTAATAAAAGAGTAATATATAAATTAAACTCTTTAATAAATATATTACTCTTTTATTAATTTCAATGTTACTCCACTAAAAACTTTGAATTGCACTCTTGACATTATAGATGTAATACTCATATTCTACAATCGTCCATTTGATATAACTATGGCATATAAATTGATTCTCCGTAAATAATTCATAATTAGAGGTAGGTAAAATTCGTTAACCTCTCTATTACTTCTTTATCCTTGAGTGCCATTGATTCTCTAATGAATAATAAATTCATTAACTTAATCATAAATTAAGCACTCATATTATTTAGACCCAAATCAATACTCAAGAAAACTATTTATTTACTTCTTGTTAAAAAAATGAATGGATTCTATCTTGTAATATTAACATTTTCAACTACTTACTTCACTATATTTCCCAAATACACGGGATAGAATTAGATACTTGAATCTATACTGAGTAAATCAAAAGATATAATTCCATAAATAAAAGTGTGTTAATAACTCAAGATTAAGATCATCTTATTGATGACTATCGGTTGAAATGATTCAAAGTTGATATATTATAATGGAAATTATTTAGTTGTTTATATCAAATCATGTCCCAGTCTTATATAATCTCATTATATACAATGCACTCATTTAATAACTCACTATATTAATAGTTCGGATAAAACTGTTTCATTCTCAATAAAAATAACCTATACTAGTAATGCTCCATTAAATATTCCAAACTTTAATTGAATAATTAATTATATATTACTAACTCTTTTAATTATCATCCTTAAATACTATCCTCTTGTATATAACATTTATATACAATATTTAAGGTCACATATATAAATATAAAATTTTAATAATATTCATAAATTATTCAAAATACATGTACACAAGAAGTAATAAAAAATTCATTTATACATTTATAAATATGTCCATTACAAAACATCATATGCTTTAAGAGCATCTATCATAATGTCTATTTTGTATGTTTCTCGATTAGATTTTCTCCTCTTGTTAATTGTTCCGTAGGTTCATTATTTCTCTCGTGCCATTTCCTTGGTTGATCCTAGTGGCTTGTTTTTGTCTAATCTTCCTAATATTTTTCTATTTTGGGGATTTTGTTTGTTCTAGGTTTAGATGGTATTGTAACTCGGCTACTAATTGCATTTATCTGTTTGTTATTAAATTCATGGTTGTAGAATAAATGTTTGAATTTATTCAAGCCTTTATATCTACACAAAAGATATTTTGTCTTATTGGTCCTCCATCCACCTTTTAAAAATTCTATCTAATCTTGTAAGTCTTTCGTCTCAGCAATTATGGACCACAACTATCTCGCCATTGAACATGTGGTTTACTTATTTTCTTCCATACTAAACAAATTGAACTTGTCAATGGTGGAAGAAACAAGAAAACTACATATGTCTTTTCTTTTTGTAGTCCTTCTTGGTGTTGCATGCTAACAAGGCAAGTTAAGAAAGTTTTGTCCATCATACCCAGTATTGTGTCGACTGACATTCTCTTAGCAGTGCGATCTCTACTTCTAAGAGTTGATTTATTTATTTTCTTGATCATCAGGATTTGAAATTCTGTTGAAGAGCAAGAAGTTCTTGGAAGATATTACTTTTGTTTCTTTAGATTATTACACACTGCTTGAATTGAATTGATTGCTTTTAGTTTTTCCTTAAGTATTTGCTTCTGTTCTTCAGATGTAGCTCTTCCTATCTCGTGTTTAAATTTGGGATGTTCATTTTTAAAGTTACTAACACCAAGGCAACAAGCTTGCCCGGATATGATATCTCTTATCTCGAGTTTTTGCTGGTAGCTCTCATATAACAACAGGATGATTGTCTATTCATCTTTTATTAGCAGTGCATGCATATTTCTTTTTCTTTGTACATGTAACGCCCTGAAATTAATTAAGTGATATTAGAGTGTAAAATGGTGGATTAGTATACCATAATGAAGATTTTAAACTTAATTTGATTATTTTTTGAAATTTCTAAATTTATGATATTTTTTATTATTTTAATGATTTTCAATTACTCCTAATTATTTTAATTTGTTATTTTAAATTTTGAAACAAAACAATTTGTCAAATGACCAACAAGTCCCCACTTCAGAAAAACCATGTGCGGGACATGGTTTTTCTTTCTCAGATTTCTCTCATCTCCTCTCTATTTATCTCACTCAGCTCTCCCTCTTTCCCTCACTTACTCAGCCCTCTCTCACTCCCTCTCTTGTTCCTCTCTCTTCTCTCTCTCTGCCTCTTTTTTTCTCTCAATTCCTCTCCAAATTTTTGAATCAAAAATCAAGCCCAAGCTTCGAATTAGTGGATTGGAGGCTCAGAAATATGATTAAGCAACCAAAAATACGATTTGAAGCTCGAATCCCAGGTTAGTTTTCAAAGTTTCAAAACTTTTTCAATTTTTCAATTTTCTTTGTATTTTGAAATTTAAGTTCACATAAGCTTAGAAAACCTTTAATCCAAATTAGAGAAACTTAAAACAACTAGAATTTAAGCTTTGTTTGATAAAAAACGAACTTGAATCAAGATTTTCTATTTTTCTCCATTTTCAAAATTTTTCAAAATTATTGTGCAAATCTTATTTAATTTAGTTCAAAAGTGCTTTATAATATTTTTCTATCATCTATAGATGTTTTCCATGCCTAAGAATTGAGAAAAATAGGTTGAAATGAGGATTTGGGCTTGGGAGGCCGAGAACCTATGCTTGGAAAATTCTAGAATTTTCTAGTTCGGCAAGCCAGATTCCTGGGTTCGACAGGCCGGATTCATGCTCGGCAGGCCAAACTTGGAAAAGTTTGACCAATAGGACCTGGTTTTCAAGTACAGTTCGGCCGGCCGAACCAGTGAAACTGGTAGGCCGACCCGGCATGGTGAAATTTTGTTATTTATTACCCAGTTTTACTGTTTTGAACCCTGATTGAGATTTTAACATTACAATACGATTTTATAAATAAAAATGGCACACTATGATACCATGAAATAGTTTAGCAACATGGGTTATCTTAAGCTAGATACTGATAGACTTAGTTATTATACATTTAAGGTTGTTTGTGGTTTCGCGGAGCTGACATGTAACCGATCGGGATTACAGTGTAGTACATTGGCACGAGTTTTGAGGTAGGACTTCTATCTTTTTCTTTGGTAACCTCGTTTTAAAGGATTTTGGCCTCAAAAGGATTTTTATCAAAATGTTTTCAATGAGTGATTGAAAAAGATTTTCATTGGCTATTTTCATAAACAGTAGATTGAGGTGTTTTTTATAATAAACATCATAATGAATGTAAATAAAAATATTTGGTAAAAAGAGATTTCAATAATTATAGAAAATATATATAAAAGGGCATGATCCTATATTAGAGATCGGGTTGTGTAGCGTGTGACCTTGGGGGCAAGTCCCGAAAACCAACTAGGTCACTATGGTGGTGTTACATATATGGTTTGTCTAGGAAAAGAAAATTATATTCTTATTGGTTGACCAATAAACGGTTTGGTGAGATTAATTTTTAGTAAGTTTTATTTATTCATTTATTTAAGTCTATTTTCTCAATAATTTCTTGAACAATGAAATTTTCCTTTTAAATTTAAATGTTTCTAAAAATACAGTCCTACTGAGCCTTTCGCTCACATTTTATCTGTTTTAAAACCTTCCCTCCTCTAGGTGGTTTCAGCTTAGAATCAAAGAAGAGTCCATAGACAAGACATTCGAGCAGTAGAAGTATCAAGTAGGTTATTTGAATTATATAGTCAAGGCATGTATTACTTTAACTTAACAAGACTTACTTACCAATCAGATCAGCCCATGGCCGACAAGAGTTGTCGAACAACAAATTGAAGAGGCTATAACTTCTAGTTAGACGCCTCTGGTGCTTTGTCATAGTGGAAGGGAAACTATATTACTAGTTTGTTTTTGTGAAGAAGCATAACTGGCCATTGTGAGTGATGCTGAGGAAGATCCATTGACTTATAAGTAGGCAATAGAAGATTCTTACAAAGAGAAATGATTGGAAGCCATGAAACTAGAGATAGAATCCATATATTCCAACTTGGTTTGAGAGCTTGATGATCCTCTAGAAGGAGTAAAACCTATTGGTTGCAAATAGATCCACAAGAGAAAGAAAGAAATGGATAGAAAAGTGAAGACTTTCAAAACTAAGCTAATAGCCAAAGATTATATCTAGAAGGAGGGAGTTGACTATGAAGATACTTTCTCCCTAAGTGCTATGCTTAAGTCCATTCGAATACTTTTATCCATTGTTGCACATTTCAATTATGAGACTTGGCACAAGCTAGCATTTTTGAATGGCTATCTTGAAGAAATCAAATATATGGTGTAATTAGAGAGTTTCATAGCTAAAAACTAGGAGCAAAAAATCTACAAGCTATAAAAGTCCATTTATGGATTGAAGTAGGGTTCTAGATCATAGAACATTAGGTTTGATAAGGTTATTAAGTCTTACGGTTTTGAACAAAACTAGGATGAATTGTGTGTCTTTAGGTACATGAGAAAAAAGAAGGCGGTCTTCTTAGTATTTTACATTGATGACATCTTGCTCATTGGGAATGACGAATCAAAGTCACAAGTAAAAGAATGGTTAGCTAACCAATTCCAAATGAAATATTTGGAAGAGGCAAGCTATGTTCTTGATATCCAGCTCATCTGGTATCGTAATTGTTGGCATTGTTTAGGTTATGTACATAGACAAGGTACTTGTCAAGTACAGGGTGTAGAACTCTAAAAGAGGGAATTTGCCTTCTAGGCATGATATTTACATATTCATCTCTCTCAAGAATGATGCCCAAAGACTCCTTAAGAAGAAGAGGACATGTGGCATTTCCCATCTACATCAACAGCCGAAAGCCAAATGTATGCTATGCAATGTAGCAGGCCTGAGATCTGCTATCCAGTAGGAGGAGCACCAGTAATCAACCAACTCTGAGAAAGAACAAACAGGGTAGCGTGAATCATGGTAGCAGCAGTTCGTCTAACAACGGGCGCAGCAACCCCTACAGCTTTCATTACCACTATTGCTAGCAGTCGGGACATATCAAAAGGAACTGCCCAATTAGGAGTGCTCGTCTAGGACTCTAGGGCAAAGAAAGAGCTAGTCATCAACCTCAGCCTCAGACTCTACCTCAGTCTCAGCAGTTCCCTCAGCTCTAGTTCCATCAGTTCTCTCCCCAACAACTATCATATCTAGCACAAGGACATCAACTGCAGAGCTTCTAGCGTAACACCCTTCAATATCGAGCGTCGAGTACAGTCAGTGTGCAGTCACCACCATTACAGCAGTATCGGCCAACTAACCGAGGACCTAGCAATGTTGGTAGAGGAAAAGGGAAAGCTCTAGTGCAGGTTCATACCATGACATTAGGGAGTTCGGATGCCCAAACTAGCAATGCGGTTATGGATGGTACATTCCTAGTTTCCCAATCTCTAGCTCATGTTTTATTCGATACTATGCCACTCATTCTCTCATTTCAAGTTCTTTTGTACATGCCTTGGGATTAGAAATACAAGAGTTCGACGAACCCCTAGTTATAGCCTCACCCTTGGGTTGGGTGTGTGTGAACTGTGTGTGTAAAGCTTATAAAATAAAGATTGGGAATGAGATTTTGAAGAGTGATTTGATTGTAATCCCTATGAGTTCGTATGATGTAATCCTAGGAATGGGCTGGCTATCCAGATATAATACAATTGTAGATTGTCAGCTTAGGAAAGTGACCCTAGTGTCTGATAGAGGGACGACGATCACTTACCAGGACAGTGGTGATTGGCTAATGAGTGAACGTCTCATAAAAACATGTCTTGGAGGGTGGAAGAACCTAGCTTGTTATGCCTTCCTCATGAACCTAGAAAGGGAGCCTAGTGCCTCGAGGAGAGATTCAGCAATCCCAATGGTGGATGAATTTGAAGATGTCTTCCCCGATGAATTGCCAAGATTACCACCACATCGGGAGATCGAATTTGGTATTGTGTTGCTTCCGAGTACAACATCGATTTCTGTAGCACCTTGTCGGATGGCACTGGCAAAAATGAGAGAATTAAGAAAGCAACTGTAGGAGCTTGCTGATAAGGGATACAACCAGAATAGTACATCATTGTGGGTAGCATTGGTTTTATTCGCTAAGAAACATGATGGAACTCTCAGATTATACATAGATTATCGGCAGCTAAATCGGGTCACGATGAAGAACAAGTATCCTCTGCCTAGGATCGATGAACTGTTTGATCAGTTGGGAGGTTTGCGATATTTCTCAAAGATAGATTTGCAGTCAGGATACCATCAACTCAGGATTAAGGAAGACGACATCCCTAAAACAACTTTCAGGACTCGGTATGAACACTTTGAATTTCTGTTGATGCCGTTTGGACTGACGAATGTTTCGATAGCCTTCATGGACTTAATGAACAGGATATTTAGGCCCAATCTTGATCAGTTTGTGATCGTGTTCATCGACGACACCTTGGTCTATTCTAAGACTTGGGAGGAACATTAGCAGCATCTCAAGATTGTGCTTCAGACTCTACGGGAGCACCAGCTGTAACCTAAAAAAGAGAAGTGTGAGTTCTGGTTGATAGAAGTTAAGTTTTTGGGTCATGTCATCTCCAAGCATGGTATCTCAATGGATCCGTCCAAGGTGGAAGCCATAGTGGAATGGGAACAATCGAGGAATGTGGCAAAAATCCATAGTTTCTTAGGACTCGCAAGATATTATAGGAAATTTGTGAAGGACTTCTCGAAGATAGCAATGCCACTAACAAGACTGATCAAGAAGAATGTCACGTTTGAGTGGGATGAAGAATGTGATTTTGCCTTCCAAGAGTTGAAGAATCGGTTGACCTTAACTCTAGTATTGATTATCCCCAATAGTGACGAGCCGTACAAAGTTTACACAGATGCGTCAGGATGTGGACTTGGGTGCATGTTGATGCAATATGGACGCGTGGTGGTGTATGGATCGAGACAACTACGACCTCATGAGCGGAACTACCTTACTCACGACTTAGAGCTTGCAGCAGTGATTCACGCGTTGACAATCTGAAGATGCTATTTGTACGAGGCGACATTTCAAGTATTCTTCAACCACAAGAGTTTGAAGTATCTATTCACCTATAGGGGTCTAAATTTGAGGCAGTGAAGGTGGATGGAATACATGAAAGATTATGATTTTATGCTGCAATACCATCCTGGGAAAGTAAATGTAGTCGTAGATGCGCTTAGCAGAAAGTCTTCAGGGATTCTCGCTTATTTGGCCCTTGAAGATTGAAAAAGGGATGCAACAGTGAGTGAGTACGGGCTACGATATTACGAAGACTATGATCAAGTTTTGGTGTATCATATGGAGATGACCCCAACTCTCATCCAGATGGTGAAACAGAATCAGTGGCAAGATCCACATTTACAGGGAATCTGGACGCGAATTCAAAAGGAGAGCAATTTGAAGAATGGGGGATACATGCAGATGGATCGTTGTACTTCAAGGAGCATCTGGTAGTTCCAGCAAACACTGAAGTGACGAAGGCCATGATGGATGAAGCCCATAAGTCTTAATTCACCATTCATCTGGGAAGCATGAAAATGTATCGTGATCTAAAGAGGCAAGAGTATGAAGAAAGATGTCCAAGAATACGTGGCCAAGTGTGCAATTTGCCTTTAGGTGAAAGCCGAGCATCAGAAGCCAACAAGTTAACTTCAACCACTTCCTATTCTAAGGTGAAAATGGGAGCACATCACGATAGATTTCCTTACCGGAATGCAAAGGACGAAGCAAAGGCATAATGTGATTTGGGTCGTGGTCGACAGGTTAACGAAATCAGCGTATTTCATCCCATTTAGGTCAACATGTTAGAGAAGAGTTCTTGGAGAATTGTACCTGTAAAACATAGTAAGATTGCACGTAGTTCCCTTGTCCATCACATCAGATAGAGACACTAGATTCAATGCCAAGTACTAGAAAAGCTTTTAGGAGGCTATGCATACGGATTTGAACTTTAGTATGGCATTTCATCCTCAGACCGATAGGTAATCTGAGCAAGCTATTTAGATTCTCAAAGACATGTTATGTGCATGTGTGTTAGACTTCAGCGGGAATTGAAAGAAGTACTTGTATTTGGCAAAGTTTACGTACAATAATAGCTATCAGTCGAGTGTTGGCATGACACCATTTAAAGCACTGTATGGATGATCGTGTCGATCATCGGTGTATTGGGTAGAACCAAAAGATAGAATTATACTCAAGCCAGATGAGATCTGCGACAGCAACAAGAAAGTCACTATGATACGAGACCGATTGGAGGTAGCCTAGACTCGATAGAAGAGTTACACGGATAGAAGACGTTGACCCTTGGAATTCGAGGTAGGAGATTTTGTTCTCTTGAAGGTATCGCCTCGTAAAGGCATCTCGCGATTCGGAGTAAGTGGTAAGCTCGCACCAAGGTATGTTGGACCATTCGAAATTACTCAGCGTGTCGATGTGGTTGTTTATCGACTCAACCTTCCTCTTGAACTTTCTCATGTTCACGATGTATTTCACATGTTGATGCTTTGGAAGTGTCCACCTAAGCAGAACAAGATAGTCGTTATTTCACAATGTGCAGATTCAGAAAGACACGACATATGAGGAACTGCCAATTTAGATCATCAATCGAAAGTAATCAGCTCGCGTCGTCATGATATACCGTTAGTAAAGGTCATGTGACAGCATCACGGGGTTGATGAAGCCACTTAGGAATTAGAATCGAGTATGCGGGAGTTGTATCCGGATTTGTTTTGTTTTTTAACCAATTTGTAAATTTCGAGGGCGAAATTTATTTTAGGGATAGAGAGTTGTAACACCGCAAAATTAATTAAGTGATATAAGTGTGTAAAATGGTGGATTAGTGTGCCATAATGAATATTTTAAACTTAATCTAATTATTTTGTGAAATTTCTAAATTTATGATATTTTTTATTATTTTAATGATTTTCAATTACTCCTAATTATTTTAATTTGTTATTTTAAATTTTGGAACAAAATAATTTGTCAAATGACCAACAAGTCTGTACTTCAGAAAAACCATGTGCAGGACGTGGTTTTCCTTTCTCAAATTTCTCTCCTTTCCTCTCTATTTATCTCACTCAGCTCTCCCTTTTTCCCTCACTCACTCAGCCCTCTCTCACTCCCTTTCTCGCTCGTCTCTCTCTTCTCTCTTTGCTTCTCTTTCTCTCTCAATTCCTCTCCAAATTTTTGAATCAAAAATCAAGCCCAAGCTTCGGATTAATGGATTGGAGGCTCGGGAACGTGATTGAGCAACCAAAAACATGATTTGAAGCTTGAATCCAAGGTTAGTTTTCAAAGTTTCAAAACTTTTTCAATTTTTCAATTTTCTTTGTATTTTGAAATTTAAGTTCATTTAAGCTTAGAAAACCTTTAATCCAAGTTAGAGAAACTTAAAACAACTACAATTTAAGCTTTGTTTGATAAAAAATAGACTTGAATCAAGATTTTCTATTTTTCTCTATTTTTGGAATTTTTCAAAATTATTATGCAAATCCTGTTTAATTTAGTTCAAAAGTGCTTTATAATGTTTTTCTATCATCTATAGATGTTTTCCATGCCTAAAAACTGAGACAAAGAGGTTGAAATAAGGATTTGGGCTTGGGAGGCTGAGAACCCATGACTAGAAAATTCTAGAATTTTCTAGTTCGACAGGCCAGATTCATTGGTTCGACAGGCCAGATTTATACGTCCGACAGGCCAAACTTGAAAAAGTTTGACCGATCGAACCTGGTTTTCCAGCAGGCCAAATTGCACAGTTTGGCTGGCTAAACCAGGGTGATCGGTAAGCCAACCATGCATGGTGAAATTTTGTTATTTACCACCCGTTTTTACTATTTTGAAGCCTGATTGAGATTTTAACGTTACAATATGATTTTATAAATACAAATGGCATACTAGGACACCGTGATATAGTTTAGCAACATGGGTTATCTTAAGCTAGATACTAATAGACTTAGTTATTATACTTTTAAGGTTATTTGTGGTTCCGCGGAGCTGACGTGTAGCGGACCGAGATTACGGTGTAGATACCAGCACGAGTATTGAGGTAGGACTTCTACCCTTTTCTTTGGTAACCTCGTTTTATAGGATTTTGGCCTCAAAAGGATTTTTATCAAAATGTTTTCAATGAGTGATTGAAAAAGGATTTTCATTGGCTGTTTTCATAAATAGTAGATTGAGGTGATTTTTATAATAAATCTCATAATGAATGTAAATGAAAATATTTGATAAAAAGAGATTTTAATAATTATAGAATATATATGTAGAAGGGCATGATGCCATATCAGAGATCGGGTTGTGTAGCATGCGACTTTGGGGGCAGGTCCTGAAACCCAGCTGGGCCACTACGGTGGTGTTACATATATAGTTTGCCTAGAAAAAGAAAATGATATTCTTACTAGTTGACCAATAAACGGTTTGGTGAGATTAATTTTTAGTAAGTTTTATTTATTCATTTATTCAAGTCTATTTTCTCAATAATTTCTTGAATAACAAAATTTTCCTTTTAAATTTAAATGTTTCTAAAAATACAGTCATACTAAGCCTTTCGCTTGCATTTTATCTATTTTAAAACCTTTCTCCCTCTAGGTGGATTTTAGCTTAGGATCGAAGAAGAGTCCACAGACAGGACATTTGAGCAATGGAAGTACCAAGTAGGTTATTTGAATTATATAGTGAAGGCATGTATTACTTTAACTTCCTCTCTTTAATTTGAATTGTGGTTGTAATTTAATATTGTCAGTACTAGGTGTGTGCATAAGTTACGGGCCGGCAGGACCCGACTCTCTTTTCCCTTCTTTCTTTATTTTATTTTCTTATTATTCACCTTGTTATTCTAATTTGTTTATTTGATTAATTATTGTAAACATTGGTTTAAAAAGATTTTAAATTATTGCACCTTTCATAACTAATTAATTTTTTTAACCTGTGTTTAATTAAAATTTCTACTTAATTAACTTAATTAACCTACCATATCACCTCCTGTACTCTAGGGCGTGACAGTACAATATATAGATTGTTTGGTATGCTCCTTCAATCTCAAATTTCATACAACTTTGGCATTCTCTTTGGTATTTTAGCACAAATTTCTCATTTTCCACGTATTTCCTAGCTATTCCAAAAGCCAACATGGTTTTGGCGCATTGAAAATTACAATCTTTTTTTTTTCTTTTTTTTTAATTTATTTTTTGATCGTTGGGTTAAGAAAATATAAGATACATGATGTTGGATTGTGTTGTAAAAGTGATTATAAATCTTTTTCGGGGTGAGGAGCTAAGGTGGGTTCAAAAAAAATTAACATACCTCCATGTACGTGAACCTTTTGTTTAGCTTGAGTATTTAAAGTGTTTTTAGTCCTTTCCCTGGGAATTTGTTCTATTTATTTTTCATTTTCCTGTTTTCCTTTGGTTGCACATTGTCAACTAATATTTCATGATTTTCCTTTTAAAAAAATATTGCTTATGTTAAAATATTTTTAACATCAGATGTGTATCATGCTTCAAAAATAAATTCGTTGTTTTTTCATGATTTATTCATAACACAAGTTTGAAAAACAATTCCAAAAACAAGTTTAAGAAGACTAAAATTGATTTTTAGATAAAAAAATTCAAAATAATAATGAAACTCATAACACTATGTTAAACTGCGACATTGAGCCTCACACGGGCAAGCATGGCTTTAACTAGCGAAAAAAGGGAATTTATCAACACCGTCTAAATTTTGGACAACAAGATTGATTGAGCTAATTTATAACTATGACCAACTATACTTTGGTAGTAGCAGAAGCGATTTCTTAACTGTCCGAATCTTTGTCAGTAGGTTCTGCAATATAAAAATTCAAATCCAATAAACAAAATATATTCAGGCAAATATGACAAACATGTAACATTGAAAACAACTGGAGAGGCTCCAAACATCCCAAATTTTCATTAGAATTACTACCTCATAAGAAGAATCATTTTTTTGATGGTGTAAATAGATTCCTGCTTGATTGTCTTTGTAGCAAGTTTCTCACCACCATCAAAATCTCCAACAACACGTTTCTGCAACCATAATTTTTCTATAAAGCAGTCAACAAAAAAAGCAACTCAACGTGGTGTTTGGGAACCATAAAGGCCCAAAAATAGTGCACAGTGGGCAACTTAGATGGTTATTGGGCTATTTAGGCAGCGTTGTTTTATGCTGGTTTGAGAAAAACCCAAGCCATAATTGCCCAAATTTTAAAATGGCAAGGGTGGATTTTTTAGCGGACTATTTGGGCGACTTATTGGATGGTTATCTCTTTTATAGACTTTTACTTAAGTCTTAATGTACTTGATATAACTAATAAATAAATAAATATGATAATTGATAAATAAACATTTACAAACACTATTTGAATTTTGAACTAAACATGTGAATGTAAAATTAGAATTTACAATATACGATTATTCAAAAGTACAATCTCAGATATAATATAGCATCCAAACATAGAAAGCTTAATAAATAAACAAAAATCCATATTCCAAATTTCAATGTCTAAATTTTAAACTTCAAAATGCTAAAAAGAAATTAAAAATCCAAACTTCAAGTTCATAATGTTACGTATAAAAAGGAAACTCAAAAGTCAAACATGAAACTTTCATTTATTCTATAAAATTTAAAAACTCATGTTACAAATATATAATACTTAGGCGAGCAAAGCAGTTTAAAACTGTAGTCTCAAACTCCAATCCATAACCGCCCACTAAAAATGACATATTGAAACTATCTAGCCTACCAATAGAATGGTTTCGACATATCCTCGCCTAGAGGGGGGTGAAGCGGGCGGGTAGGCATGATGCAGATATTTTTGTGCAGTCCTACCAATTAATTTTGAAATCCAATCAACTAGGCAAAGAGGACTAAGACCAAAGGGTGTTTGAAAACATAATCCAAGCTAAAAATTTATAGTTCAAACTAACTTTGTTAAAGTATTTTTTTCATTAAATTTAAATTTCAAAGAATTTTGATGCAAACTCTTGGTTCGAACTACATGCCAAAACATCAAATATGCTACAATTATGGAGGGACCATTTTTCTCTTAAAAAAAAAAACCTCAACCTGAGAAGCAACACTTACTCTCGGTTTAAACTGTGTTCTAAAATAGCCTATATATGCTACAAATTATTGTTGGGGTAGGGGGGGATGAAAACCTCAACATGAGAAGCAACACTTTCAAATGAACAGTCACAAGATTCCTATATAATTGTCCTAGCAACAAGTATCATAGCAATATGTTTATGTAATCATAAATATTGTATTAAAAAGCAAACAAAAATTGAATAGACTCAAAACAATCAGAGCTAAGGGAAATATAGAGGAACCTTTTTTAGAGGGGTCTGCTTTGTAGCCTTATCATTTTGCTCGGTAATCTTAGTTCCAACAACTATCATGTTGCCTTTCGAAAACCCCAAAGTTTTAGAAAGCATAACAAAAATAAGAGAGAGAGAGAGAGAGAGCACACAAACCAACTGAAAGCAAAAAATGGCCCAAAAGAAAAACGAAAAGGACAAATCTATATATATTTATAAAGAACAAGGAAACACAAAACAAATCTTGACGTCCAAATTGAACAATAATACATAAATGAAAAGTGTAATAATCCAAAAGTACAAAAACAAAAACTTATACCGGTCTTAACAGATGTAGAAAGAGCATCATCAACCTGTTCAAAAATCTGAACCAAATCAAAATAAAAAATAAAGAAGAAGCAAGACAAAATTGAAATTAGAAAAGAAAAAGAGGGTGCATTGGGGCTAATTTCATGGCAGTTTTGTGGTAACAATAGAGTAAGATATTTCCGCGTCTAGTATTTTAGAAAAAGGCTAAAATTAGTTGCTAGGCCCTTGCTTATGAGAACAAAGTTACAAGGTTCTGCTTGGGAACATGCCATAGTGCATACTTCAGTGCCTATCCGATAAGACCAACTATATGTCATAAATACTCTCTATTACAACTAGTTTCCAACAAAGAGCTAGATATCTCCCATCTAAGAGTTTTTATCGCACAGTATATATTCCAATTGCTCCACTAAAACACACAAAGCCTCTAAAGAGACCGAAAATTTGTGTTAAATATGAATCCTCACTAATTATTAAATATTTCAAACCCTTGACGGGCGATGTCTTCACTACATGTTTTGCCAACTATAAACTTGATGAGAGTTTTCCCAACAATAGGGGAGATAAACAATAATTGAAAAAAAAAACAAGAAATTTCATAAAATGCATCATCATTATCTCATTTTAATTCTTGTATAAATTAACATGTACTAGAAATTTGAAAAATTATCCACTTACAAAAGGTTGCAATCAGTTACCATATACATTTATTAATGTTATGAAAGTGATAGAATTACATATACCAATTGAAAATGTTTATGTTCAAATTGATATCCCTACTAGACAAACTACTAATATGTAAGCAAATAAGTCTAAGACATGCTAGAAGCATGATAGACCTATCGGTTCCAAGGAAGAAAAGGAAGCTAAATAATAAGTAAGTTGGCACTTCCAAAGTTATTAGTGCTCTTGAAGAGCCTATGATAAAAATAATTAACATAACTGCATAAACAACTCTAGAAGAGGTTCAAGAACTTGAAAATTATGTTACTGAAGAGATCTCAATAAGTTATATAACTTTAGGAAAGAGATGGAACTAGTATAAAATTGTTCTTGATAACATACTTGCCTATGTAATAACTATTGATGTTGTTAAAAAAAACAAGGATATTTAATTGAAGTTCGTTGAAGAATTTTGACATAGGAATGACTGGCCAAAAAAGAAACATGCAATCCAAGTAGAATTAAATTTACTTGAAAATGCATAATTTTTGGACTTGTTGTCCTAACACCTGAAGATGTAAAACATGTAGGCTACAAATGGGTATTTATACGAGAATGTAATGAGAAAAATGAAGTTGTGAAATACAAAGCATGACTTATAGTACAAGGTTTCTCATGATGGTCTAATAAGAATAATGAAGTTGTGTGATACAAAGCACGACTTATAGCACAAGGTTTTTCTAGCGATGGATGCAATTATGGCAATTTTAAAAAGACTTTATATATGTTTAATGGAAGTTGTAACAACTTATCTGTATGGATCACTTGATAATAATACTTACATGAAAGTCCCTAAACGGTTAAAAATGTCTGAAACATGCAATTCAAAACCCTAGGAATATATTCAATGAAAGTATAAAGATCTTTGCATGGATTGAAATAATCTAGATGCATTGGTATAATCATCTAGGTAAATATGTTTTAAAGAAAGATATATCAACAATCCAATTTGCTCATGTGTTTACAGTAAAAAGTTTGTCTGGATTTGATACGATTATGGTTTATATTGTTCATTTAATATCATTGGGGCTTATGAAGATCTTATATAGACGATAACATATTTGAAAAAATGAATTTGAAATGAAAGATTTAGAAAAGATAAATTTTTTTCTTGGCTTGCAGATCAAGCATTTATTTGGAAAATTTTCGTTCATTAGTCAACTTATATTGAAAAGGTGCTAAAACGTTTTAATATGGATAAATTCTATCCAACGAGTTCTCCCATGGTTGTACGTTCTTTTTGTTGGGTTTGGTGCCCTAAAAGCTGTGACATTGTACTTTTGATGATAAATAAATAAAGTGACATTTATAATTATTTTAGTTATGTGTTATGAATACATTTATAAACATCAAGAAAATTCCATGATTATTTATGTGACTATAAATTTAGCATATAAGTGTTATATGCTTAGGGATAAAATTTATAGATAATAATCTAAATAGTCTGTAATAATTAATTAAAGTTTGGGATCTTTAATTAAACATTACAAGTACGGTCCAATCTCATTTAGAATAAAATAGTCATTATCTGGACTATTAATGTAGAGACATTGGATTGGAGGTACTTTATATGATGAGATTATATAGGACTGGACCAGATAAATTATG
>CAMOHE010046631.1:0-21952 GCA_946598075.1 Artocarpus hirsutus | reverse complement strand
TAAAACAAAACTTTTGGTGGATTGGAATGAAGAAAGATGTTGCAGAATGTGTATCAAGGTGCCTTGCTTGTGAGAAAGTAAAAGCAAAACATCAACGTCCAATAGGGGAATTATAGAATATCAACATTCTAGATGGAAATGGGAGCAAATAATGATAGATTTTGTAGTTGGGTTGCCTAGGACCTCCGACGGCAACAATACGATCTGGGTAATTGTCGACCAACTAACTAAGTCTACACACTTTTTACCCATTAAGTTCAGTTATTCCGTTGAGCCGTTAACAGAATTGTATGCATCAAAGATAGTGATGTTGCATAGAGTTTCAAAATCTATCATTTCTGACAGAGATGGACGATTTACCTTGAGATTCTAGAAAAGCGTACAAGAGGCGATGGGCTCCAAGCTAAAATTTAGCACTGCTTTTTACCCATAAACTAATGGCCAGTTTGAGAGGACTATTCAAACTCTAGAGGACATGCTAAGAGCTTATGTGTTGGATTTTAAGGGAAACCGGGACAAGAAGTTATCATTAATCGAGTTCTCCTACAACAACAGTTACCATGCATTAATAAGCATGGCGCCTTTCGAAGCTCTTTATGGAAGAAATTATAGATCCCCAATCCATTGGCATGAACCTGGGGAGAAACATCTAGAGACCATGGACTTCATTAGAAAAACCATGGAGGATGTGAAACGAATCAAGGAGAGACTGAAGATAGCTCACAGCCAATAGAAAAGCTACGCGGACAAGTGTCGTAGGCCCTTGGAATTTCAAGGAGGAGACTTTGTTTTCCTAAAAGTCACACCAATGAAAGGGGTGATGAGGTTTGGAAAAAGAAGAAAGCTCAGTCCTAGATATATAGGACCCTTCGAGATCCTAAAAAGGATTGGTAAAGTCGCATATAGACTCGCTTTGCTGACAGAGCTCTCTTCTGTACATAACATTTTCTATGTGTCAATGTTAAAGAAGTATATACCAGATCCATCGCATGTGCTACACCAAGAACTGGTTGAAGTTAATGTAGACCTATCGTATGAAGGAAAGCCAGTTCAAATTTTGGCCCGTGAGGAAAAAACCTTAAGGAATAAGGTGATACCACTAGTGAAGATTTTGTGGCGAAATCACAACATTAAGGAAGCCACTTAGGAATGTGAAGAAGATATGAGGAAAAACTACCCTGAGTTAATTCTAATTTTCGGGACGAAAATTCTTAAAAGGGGGTAGATTGTAATGACCAAGAAAATCCTAAAAATTTAATGGCATAATTTACCTATTTAAATCATGGGTTTTCTTGGAAACATTGTGTATGAAATGCGTGATTGAAGAATTTGTGGAATTACCATATGACTGTTCCAAAAATTGTATAAAAGATTCTATAGTTAATTAATTAACTATTATAATTTAATAAAGAGATTTATAAATTCCACCACAACTGAGGCGGAAGAAATTTATCTATAAAGAATCTAAGAAATATAATTATGAGAATTTTTTAGTACAATACTAAATTAGTAGTGTAGCAAGAGACACTCTAACGTGAATTTGATCCTTAATTGTCAAATTAGTCAAAAATAGAGCTACGCAACTAGCCGCATCAACAGAAATTACAGTGTAAACTCGGATAGTGACACTATTAAAAACTATATAGTGACACTATTAAAAACTATGTCATTATTGAGCCCGGATACTGAAAAAGTTAAGTTCATATTTTTATTAACCCTAAAATAAATTTCTAGACTTAATGTAGTCAAAAATCGATACACGATTAAACTTTTATCGATATCGGTTCATACTGTGATTAGCGTGTCATAGTATTTTAAAAAAATAGGAGAAGACCTGTCAGATAATAAAATTTCCTATCAACTATGTTAGATATTGCTGACAGTATAAAATTTATCTGCTTAATGGAAACTTGCAAGAAAAGTCTAAGGTACCTTTGATTTAAACTACACATAATGATGGTTATCCCTTTTGCAATCAATTTTATTGATCCTAACACTCCACCCTACCCCATTTATGGCACCAACTTTGGAGAGTGTTAAGCTTAGTTTAAGTCAAAATTTGTTTTGTCTTCACTTGTCTTCTCCACTTGTTCCACCGAGTAAGTTAGTCATAGAGATAGAAAAAAAAAATTGCTTGGTCTTCACTTGTCTTCTCCACCTGTTCCACTGAGTAAGCTCAATGTCTCAAAGAAAGAAAACTTTTTTTTTGTTGTTTTCCTTCACTTGTTTTCAAGTCCCACCACCAAATGTCAGCTCTTCAAGAAATAAAAATTCTTCCCATTTGCTTTCTTTCTCTTTTCTCCACTTCCACCGAAGAACCCAGCCTCCAAAAGAAGAAAAAAAAAAACCAAAACTTTCCATTTTCCACTTCCATTCTTCCCACCGAGTGAACTTAGAATCACAAAAAAAGAAAAATTTATTTTGTCTTCACTTGTCTCCACTTGTTCCACCGAGTAAGCAAGTCACAAAGAAGAAGTAGAAAAAGAAGGAGGTGGTGTAAAGGATTGTCTAAGGTAATATCTACACCTTTCCTTTTCTTTTTATTTTCCTTAGCAAAGAAAAGAAATATGTTGCTTAGATAGCATTTATGATAGCAAAGACAAGTTAGATTTTTACATGAAAAAGTTTTAATTTAGTGTTGGAACAAGACGAGAAGAAAAGAAGTGGAGTTTGAAGCTCTAAGGACACCTCACAAAAGTAGTCTCCAAGGGTAAGCAACTCTAAACTTTTTATTAATTTTTAGGTTAAAGGTTATAAAGTCATGAGGAATTTAATGATTGAGTGAGGAAATATGTTGTAATAATTATTTTTGTGCGATTAGTATGGTTAGTGTTTGTATGTGATGTAAAAAGTTAGTATGGCATGTTAGAGTTATGTTTTGTGCAAGTTTTAGTTTGTGAAAAAATTTTCCACAAACTTTGAACATGTAAACGGAGGGCTTAGAATCTATTTTTAAAACTTTACCGAATACGGGACTTTTAGTTTTCATCGTTTTGAACAAAAACCTGTGATTGTGAAAAAACATAGTTTTGACTCTAAATAGGCCTATCGAACAGTTTTTATAGGCTGCCTAAAATCGTCCTAAAAATTGCCAAAAAGGCCACCCAAAAATTGCCTAATGCAGTTTATTAAAACTGGCCAAAACAGTTCCAACAGTGCTGGAAATGTTTTGCCATTTTTGGACCATTTTGATTCTGAATTTTACATTTTACTAAAAATGGAAGCTTTAGATTTCGACGAGATGAATTACTTTTGTGAAGAAATTTTTTCCAAAATCTGCCTCTAAAATACAATTATAGATAGTTTTCCAAAACAGTCCAAAAACTACATTTTTTTACAGAAAACTGTTTTAAAGTTTTGGGTCGTTTTGAAGCCGAACTACCAATTTTGTCAAACATAAAAGTTTTAGTTTGCAGTAAAATGAAGAACTTTCATGGAGAAATTTTTATGAAACTCTATTTCTAAATTGAACTTAAAATTTGATATACAAAAACAGTCAAAAACTTTTAATCGATAAAACCTTTAAAGTTTTAACCGGAAAGCAATTTTTGTCAAAATAAAATGGTAACCTGGACTTTAGAACAAACAAGAAAATTTTTAAAAACATACAGTTAAAAACAAGTAACTTTTATGAGGAAAAATTTTTTTGTTAATAAACGATTTCATATAAATCTTCCAAAATTATTCCACCAGTACCAGTTTTTACAAACAAAGATCGCGTGACTTTAAAATCTAATTTTTTACTAAACCAAGAAATTACAGTACTTTTGAAAGGTCATATAGGTCCAAGATTTAGTGGATTAACAATTTCGGGTGTTATTTTATACATCGATTCTTATTTGATATTCCAAGCTAAATGGGTAAGAATTTTGAGGATGGACTTTAATCGTTTTCAATTGAACATTAAATTGCAAGCATAAAAACCCGATATGATAGAGCTTTAATGTCATAATGTTAGGCACGGGCCCAACGCCCATTTCAGTCTAAAAAGTCGCTCGATACACAACCTATCGGTAGAATCTATAAGACGTTATAATGTCATTTTAGTGCTTATGGACTTAAAATAATTTGCGAGCCCATGAAATGAATTTAAAACAAGCTCAATTAGGACTTAAGATAAGAATCACAAATTTAAGAGTGACTCATTTAATAGATTAATGTCTCACAGTTTAAATGACGATAGATAATTAATTAATTATTGTGAAATTAATTAATTGTCAACGTAGATATGAACATATGGCAATTAAGGAAAAGTTTGAATATTATCAGGATTTAGTAAAAATTAATCCTTATAATAGAAATGGGGAAACTCATGACCAGTTGATAAAGGAAACTGCGATCTAACAAAATGATCAAATTCTAGTGGTTATGCTAAAATTTAATAGCCTAAAATGGGAAATTCTTACACACTCATAATGGATGTTTGTATAGATTTATTCAGTAAAGGAAGAGGAACTCAGAATTGATAGGGGAGTCTACTTCACTAATACAGGTAAGTAGGAATCTCTCCTACAGTATGAATAGTTTAAAATAAAGGTTTTCAATATGTTGCAAGCATGCTAAGCTTTAAGTACAATGTACCATGTCATATTACATGTTCACTAAAATAACTAGTGAAACTTAAACGAAGAATTAACCAAGAGAGTCGTACCAACCTCTCGACCCACAAGGAGGCTCCATGTTAAAGTAATAAATTATAATTGGTCACGGTGTTGTTGGGACCTTGCAAACCCTAACATACCATTGATCGCGCGCAACTGGTACGACTACTCAGGCCCGATTAATAATAAGACAAGTTCATAACAGAGCATAATACGGTTCATGCATATTTAGTCAATTACATGCTGCTTCAAATATTTTGCGAGCTTACTATTCGTACTTGCTGAGCGAAAGCTCATCCAAGAATATTCATACTGTAGGTAAAAAACCTGTCAGTAATGCCTAATGGATGGTGGCGAAGCGGCGGATGTTTAGAGTGGAGATATGGGAAATGGATACCGCGCGCCTAGATTTTCGCTTATGTTTAGATCACTATTTTGATGATTATTTTGATATCTGTTTTGATGATTACTATTTTGATGACTATGACTCATGAGCTTTGTATATAACTTTAAAATTTTGCTACTATATATATTTTGAAATTACCACTATGTTACTAATTAATTAGTTGCAAAAAAAAAAGGGTAAGTAAAAATAGTTCAAAAATAGAATTGGTAAAGTTGACCTTTAAAGGATTTTTTTTAAAAAAAAAATGTTCAGCAAAATTTAGAGATTTAATTAAAAGTATGTTTAAGAAGCTAAGTAGCGACCACGTAAGGAGGGTCGTTAAGTACCAGCTTCCTTGATGTGAGATTTATAAGTTATGTTAAAATTATGACCTCATGGTTCAATGATCTTATGTCTTCCACAAGAAAAGGATCATGTTATATTAAAATTATGGTCTCATGATAGATGATGTTAGTATGAACACTTAAACCCACAAGATTAAGATTAAGATAAGATAAGAATGATGACAAGAAGTACATATATGAGTATAATTAGAATCATGCATTGAGATAGTGCTTGCATTGTTTTCAAGAAATGTGTTTACAAGAAACATTTTATGAAATACGATTTATGAAAGATGTTTTTATAAGAAATGGTTCATGAAAGAAGTTTTATGATGAATGTTTTTATGTTTCGTGAGATTTGTTGGAACTTACTGAGCAAAAGCTCATTACAAGCTCTTTCATGTTGTGGGTAGTACTACAAGATACAAGTATAACTGGTTGATGAGCTATGCTGCGATGAGACAGATGCGATGGTTGGACTATGGATATTACCACAGTAAGTTTCCGTTGTTTTAAAAAAAGTTTTCATTGTATTGAAAAGTTTTAAAAAGTTTTACAAAAGTAAATGTTTACTTAACGAATTTTAAGAAATGTTTTGGATGATTCTAAAGACAATTTTTGTATTATATTTCAATATCAATATATCTTGCAACGGATGTTGCAACATTTTTAAATACGATTTTAAGAAAAAAAAAATACTCACTATTTTTCGTATTTGTATTTTTTTACTAGTAAATAAGATCAAAATTAAAAAATCAAAGTTTAAATAAGTTAAATAATGGCTTAGAAAACGGGGACTTTACATTAGAAGCTGGCTTGACAACTACAAGGCACATCTACAGGGAGCTATTCAGAAAATTGATAGGTGACATGACTTATACAAGGACTTAAAGAATCAAGTTGTCCTTGTTCTACCCTTCGCTTTTCCTTCCATTAGTTTTCCAGTTCCCCATGTCTATACGTCTGATTGTCACCCCAAAGCACAGTCCAGGATTTATTCTGTCTGGGGATTCGGAGGAAATTAGTTTTCCTTTAAAAGAAAGTTTGTAAGAGGAGTTTGGAGTTTCTAGCTGAGTATCCTTCAAGATTCATAAATTCAAAAAAGTAATGTCACTTAATTAAGAATATTACAACAAAATAAATAACACAAGCGGTCGCATTTTGAAATGGCACTTCCTGAGTTAGATGGTTAGGTTGGCGGTCATAAAGAAAACGACTCTCCTTAATAATTAGACGACAAGGTAGATGATTTGATAATACCACCGCGTGTCACGTTAGCAAATCGTAACAGAAAGTAAATAAGGACCAGTCAAATACTAAAAATTATATTAGATCTAGAATTTTCATATTATACTTAAAAAACGCACGTATAGCTGAGAAAAGAAAACTAAAATCCAAAGCTCCATTGCTTTCTTTTTATATAGATACACACACACACACACACACACATATATATATATATATATATACTTATATAATCCTTAATATTCGTAACTTAACAGAAGGAAATTACCGCCTATTCTTTTAATATACATAGAGCAGCTTACTTTCTCCTTTTGCTTGCTATATATATTTTTATCTTCGTATTTCAACCGCACATATCCATAACAACGCCTTACTTTATATTTTTAGCATAATCATTCGAGTTAATTCCTACAATCCGAAATAATGGCCACCAAGCATAAAAAATACACCAAAAATATAATTGGAGAAGCATTTGGAGAGCAGAAGCAACCTCTCTTCAACCCAAAAATAATTATTATAATAATAGTAATAAAATTATTAACAACAAAAACAATAACAATAAAAGTACTCTCTTCTAAACATGACCAACAAGGAAAGCTCCCACCTATTCATCTCTACATTCATTCAAGACAGTAAAATGATAGAAAACTATACATATTTCATAATCGTTCAAGCTGCCTGATTGCACTCTGTTGTAATAATGGCCATGGTTCATTTTAACTCCTCACCAAATTGCATATGTTTCTTCATCATATCTTTACTAATAGGCCAACCTAAACGGGTATATGCACTGTCTGTAACTCCAGCAAGTACGAATGACTTTAAGTGCTTTATAAGTTTCACCATTCTTACTCCCGTTTTTTTTCTTTTTTCTTTTTTGTTTTAAAGAGACCAATGTAATTGAGATTGAGGCACACTCGACAGTTGTGAGAAAAATGTGGATTGTATTTCATTCATACCCCACATGTTATTAACGCTATTGTAAGCATCATCATCAAGATTAATGTCATCTCCTCCTTTCTTTTCAACTTCTCCAACCACATAAGCAAGTCTCAACATCTGAAATGGGCCAAAGCGTAGCTTTTTTGGATATGATACAGAGAGAAATTGATCAGTCTTGAGACGCCAGTGTGAAATGCAATCTTAAGATATTTACAAAATTAATTCGCTAATACTCATCTCATCGGATTTCGTTATCTTTTTCTTCTTTTAATAAAATGCATAATCGTGAAAAAGAAAAACAATAAGACCAAGTCATCCTCTTATTATGATGATTTTTGCATGAGTTTTAGCCAAGATTACGAGACAGTAGCAATATCGAGGCTTTTGCATATGTGGATGAAGAACTTGAAAAGGAAGGAAAACATGACATTAATCTTGATCACACTACTCAAAATAGTACTAATAAAATGATGGAAAGGATGAAGCGCAATCCATCTCTTTCTCACAAGCACCAATTGTGCCTTAATCTCAATCACATGGTCCTCCAAAAAACAATAAAAAAGTATGCACATAATGGAAAGACTTGTGAAGAACTTCAAAAAGAGTCATCTTATGTACATACTGGAGTGATTGAAAAGGCATCTGACTCGAGTTGAGCTATTGGTGAGGATATGATGGAAAAACATATGCGACTAGGAGACGCGTAAGAGAGGAACCACAACCATTACTACGTTGGAGCGCCATAAAGTAGCTCATGCTTATGAAATATGATGCTTTTCTTACCTCCCATTCTAGCATCCTGTAGGAGAGTACAGATCAAGAAAGCTCTCCTTGTTGGCCATATTTGGAAGAAGTTTCTACTATACAAATATACTTCTCCCCTTGCATTTTTCCCAATAAATTAAATTTCATTCCATTCCGTAGTGATCTAAACTCCATAATTCCCATTCAAGTACTAATTCTACAACACTAACCAAACAAATTATAAGTCTTTGTTTCTAATATTATCCCCTATTCTACTCCATTCCTATTCCAATTACCATTGTTTCCACCACCACACCCCTACAACTTAACAATTTAACATAGATGTCATATGCTAGCAGCTCTGGACTGGATCTCGGAATTTCCTCGTAATTGTTCATGTTCCCCCTGAAAGTCATGTCCCAATAGGTTATTCACCAACACTCATAAAAAATACATGTTTATGCATTTACACAGCACAATGATTTGATATGGAAAATACACAAGATTTTGATGAAGATTTGTTCACAGGAAGTTAAATTCCCTACTGAAAATGACATTCTACGTCGAAATCATACTAGTATGTAATGGAGCCATAGTCATAATTTAAAAGAAAAATCCAAAATGGAAGGCAACCCCAAATAGATTTTTTGTTTTCCTTTCTTCCTCCTAGTCCTAGACAATCCCTCACCACCAAGCTACATATCAAAGGTCATGTTGGTTGTCTTCTAATTTTAATTTGTCAACAACAAATAATATATAGAATATAACGAGTCCAAAAGGAAAAGAAAAAATGATTAGGAAGGATCTCAAGGGGCAACAGAAAGCATACCATGGGCTTTACGGTCCCCATCTCATGAAGAAAGTGCTCAAGGGCACCACGTCCGCGGAGAATTTTTGCACCACATCCTGGATCATCCACTGATCCAACTGCTTCTTCATCAACCAAAACTGCATCAATCATATCGATGCCCTTCTTGGTGTCTGGAACCTGTAGACATTTGAAATGGTTGTCATGATAAGCCCATGTCTTGATGTCATTCATTTGATGGCAGCTGCATTGAATCATAAGAAATGGCCAAACAAGGCATTGGATAGGCCACTTTAAAGTTACCATTTTGGGTGGACAGACAGGAGCTCGCAACTTTAGATTGGAAGTTATTACAGTAAGCTGTGTGCTTACCTATAAAACTTGTTATACTTAAATGTATGCTTAAGGGCATAGCTGGTTAAATTTTGTGGACTTTGTACATATCGGCAAAAGATAAGAAATTTGGGCCAATTACAGATAATATTTCTCAACAAATGAAACTTCTGCAGTAACTTCAAGAACAGTGAAATATAGGGGTGGAACTAAATTTGACACACGTCACCCATTTCTGCAAGGCGGAGAGCTAGTAGGCTTAAAGCCGGTTGTCAAATTTTTAGTTCTGCCCGTCTTTTACTGTTTTGCCCCTATAATTTGGAGAGGGCTTGTGACAGTGGCACCAACTTGAACTCACAGAGGAGGGGGGTTTGTGGCGGGAGCCGCAGGAACAACAGGTTGTGGGTGCTGGTGAGCTTTTAAAATGAGAGAGAGAGAGAGCAATAGCGGCAGCTATAGTGGGTTTTTGGGAGAGAAAGAAAGGCAGAGCTTTTTTTTTTAATGTTTTTTCTTCTAATTTTTTAAAAGTATATCAAGTATTTTACTAGAATGCCCTTACATTTTAGGTGCATGTGCTTAGCATGTGATCAATGCCATACAAAATTTAACGGTCGTCAGTCAAAGTTTTTTAAGCATGTGATCAAAGTTTTTTTGCACCTAAAACAAGAGGTTAGTGCTGGTCAAATTTTATCGTTAAAAACCAATGTGCAGTGACCAAATCATCCCTCATTTAAAAGGTTAGGGACTTCCTGGGTTTTTTACCCTTTTAATAATTTCAAACTCACCTTTCATCCATTAACTAGCCATCTCTTTATGACTTTAAGACTTATTAGACACAAATTTGGCTGTCAAATTTTGAATTTCGCCCCTATATTTCATTGTTCTCATGAGTCCTTGTTAAAATTTCATCCATTCAGCAATATGATCCATAATTGGCAGAGACTCTAGTCACCCTACCATCCTTCGAATATGTACAAGTTCCACAAAATTTAAAACATCCATAAATTACAAAAGCCTCATATATAAATATATACATATACATGGATTGAATTGGCATATGCACATAGTTGATATTACCTCAAACATTGCCTCCATAAGAATATTTTCTAATATGGATCTTAAACCTCGAGCACCAGTGCTCTTTGCCATTGCTTTCTTTGCAATCAATCTCAAAGCATTATCGGTCATATGTAACTCAACCTGAAAGGAAACACAAAATAGGATACTATCTTACAATAAACTATATTGACTGCAATGAAGTGTGACGTGTATCATGTATGAAGAGAACAAAGCTTTACTACTATAAATATGCAACGACTTAAAAACTTACGTTGTTCATTCCAAACAACTTCTTGTATTGTTTGCCAAGAGCATTTTTTGGCTGTGTGAGGACCTATTTCAGAAGAAAAATAGAATATAAGCCCTCAAATTTTCTTTCCTATGACAAAAAGAAAATTAAAAGGGTAAGTCAACAAGAAGTTCTCACTTTTGATACCAAGTTTCACTATATTAAGTTCAAATGCGCCAAAAGTTTATTAGCTCCTGATAATTGTTTGGCACATACATACAAGAATTTTGAAGAAAATTAACCTCCGTCTGTTTGCATATAAGCAAGCCCCGGTGGTTCTATGAATACCAAACATATTAACTTTTGGAATCCAGCTCGACAATTGTACCTCCACTTTCACATAAATACCAAGGTGCTTTGTTTATTTTTAGTTTTATTGGTTTTTTCTCCAATCTCTTTTGAGAACTTCTTGTCCTCAAAGTGTGATTTATGAAACTTTCTCTATTCTAAGAAAATTCCTTTTATTATTTAAAAAAGACGAACCTCACTTTTGTCCTGACAGTAATGAATATAGAGAAAATGCACCTGAACAAGTTGGTCCTCATTTAATGCTGACAGGCAAACTAAAATTGGAAGTCGTCCAATAAACTCAGGAATCATGCCATATGCAATAAGGTCCCCACTTTCTACCTGCAAATTTGAAATTATTTGTTTAATTTTTTTTTTCCTGAATAGTTCTAAGTTAAACCAACGTGACACTAAAGTGAGAAAGAAAAAATATGAACGGTAGCCTAAAGTAAACAAACATAAAACTACGATTGATTATGATTTATGCTTTTTAGCCATATTGGAATTTGATTCTCACAGATTCTAATAGTGATGATGTAACAAACGCATCAGTCACTCTGTTGCTCTGCATGTTCATCCGAACAGGTGCTCCAAAACCAATAGAAGAATCTTGCTTTCTGGAAAATGGAAATGCAATTAAAAATTGGCTACCAAATTTTTGCAACGAGTAAACTGGAAGTTAAATTTTCTAAAAAACAAAAAAACCCTCCCCGAAAAAAATAAATAAATAAATAATTACCTTTCTGAAATCGTCTTCTCCAAATTAACAAATGCACCACCACATATGAATAAGATATTTTTTGTATCAATCTACAGAAAATTGGAGTAAAGTAAAATTCGATGCCCCCGGGAAGCAATAGCTAAAAAGGAAAAAAGGTAGCAATAAGAAAAATAAAAATTAAAAATCTACTGGTATGTAGCTCACTTATGCAGCTTTGAATCATTTGCTCCATGTAAAGCTAGTACACATACCTTAATGTTATGAAAAGCCACTAAACCCTAAAGCACTAGATAAAGTTTCTTCCTTCCTTTCTTTCCTTCTTTCTTTCCCTTTTTTTTTTTTTTTTTTTTTTTTTGGTTGTTAAAAATAACAAAGACTAAGAAAGCGAGAGATCTTTCAGATAAAAAAAGAGCAGCTTTGTGCAAATGGCATTCCACAACGTTTAACTCAAGAAAGGAAGTTAAAAACTAGCCTGAAGTCACCTAATGCTCTAATATTAGGAAGAAAACCAATTCACCTCCTCCACAAGAACAAATAGCAAGCTAGCCATTTGAATGGCTAGCTTTTATGGGACATAACTAGCAAAGGCAGTTCTTTTTCATGTAACTATCGAAACCATATCGGCAATATTGCAAAGCTCAAGTGCACAAGCACCAGCCATCAGACCAAGTACCCCAGGCAAATCTCTAAAGACTGTACAAGTATCTTCCTAGTATTAGTATAAGTCACAAGACTTTTTCTTTTATGATTAACAAACTCCCTTTTATTTGATATTTAAATTGGATACAAAGAAAAAAAGGATAAGGTATCCTCAATTAACAGGTGAAAAATAACTAAAATAAAAAAGAGAAGAAATATCAATGAACAACAAAAGACATAACACTCGTTTGTGGTAATTTTTGAACCATGTTTTGTTATATCAAAATAACATAATACTCCTAAAATATCAAGAGTATTAAATCAATAGAACTAAAAGTGCAAATAAATAAATAAATAAATAAAGGATTAATTTGAAAAACTGGAGAATAATGGACAGGACCAACTAACTTGAATTGGAAAATAAATAACAGGACCCACTAACTAGAATTAGAAAATAAATAACAGGACCAGCTAATTAGGATTAGAAAATAAATACCAGGACCACAGTTCATGTTACCTGAATGGTATCTCCGCGAGGATGCTTCCGAGCTCCTTTATCAGGAACATTCACCACCTAAGAAAAAAGATCTATAGTTGCATAATAATCCAATAAAAATGTTATAAAAGCTTCAGGGCTGCAGTATCCTAATCACTTCAAAACAAGCACAAAACCCATGACAAACATATCTTGCTTCCATATTGCATGATAGCATAAATGGAAAACCCGATAAACCTTAAAAAAAAAAAAAAAAAGCAGTTTTTGCATGCTTGTTAACAAGCCCCTAGTTATATAACAGTTATGTAATTATGTCATTAAAGGTAATGAGAACCCCCGAAGACAAAATATAAGTTTACCCATATCGTAAATAAAATTTCTAACAGAGCAAGCTTGCAACTTGGAATAAAATTATTTTGCAAGAACACTAAAATTCCAAAGTTTATTCACATGTTTGAAGAACAAATACAATTTGGCTGCTTAATAAAAACAGCATGTATGTTGAGATAAGAGAATTGAACATTTGTACAGAAAGACAAAATCAATGAAACGATAACAGTAAAAGATAAAGCATGTGCAAAAATCTATTTTCCTAAATGCATGAATGACAAATCCCTAAACAAGCGAAGAAGGACCTACAGAGAATGAAAAATAAAGCTTTTGCTTGCTTAGGGTGAGAAACAAGAAACATCTTTGCATGCCTGATGTCCATATAGATAGACATAGACATTAATCCAGTTTAAGGTTGATCAACTCACAGTTCCTTCCAACATTTTTAGCAGTGCCTGTTGAACACCCTCACCAGATACGTCCCTGCCAATATTAATGCTCTCACCCTGCAGAAAAGTTCAGTTTCGGTTATCCTGAACTAGAAATCAAAATATCCAAGTGAAGAATACGTATACTTCTCAGAAGACCTTCTTTGTTATCTTATCAACTTCATCAATGTAGACAATCCCTTTCTGAGCTGCTTCCACATTGAAATTAGCTTCCTAAGCAAATAAGAACAACCACATAATCACAAATGATTATCCAAAATAGATCTCACTTTAAACGGCTGGGCACAAAAGAAATCCAAGTTATCCAGCATCATTGTCTTTGCTGTGCACAAAATACACAAAACATTGTGAACCGTACCACAAGTAGTTTATACAATATTGATTCAACATCTTCTCCAACATAGCCAGCCTGGACAAAGGGAAAAGGAGTAACCGAATTGTTAATAAGGCCCAGATAATCAACAGAAGGGGGAAATAACAAAAACAAAACAAAACAAAACCAAACGTTTGCAATTGTTACTAAAAAGAATAGCTCCTAATGACCAAGTGTCGACATTCATGACACAACATAAACATAAAAAATTCAGGATACTGACAGGAGATACCGAAGAACATCATGAGGTACAGAAATCATTAGTATCTTGTTATAATTGAGGAAAAAAGACAACACAAAGAAGAAAGATAATTTTCATATTGACAGACCAAGAAACAAGCTCAGATTTTAAGGAAAATACATCAACACTTAACTAGTATACACAAGTTGTCGGCAGAAGAAGCACATCAAAAAATTTCCACATGAAAACTGGCATATAATACAAGAAAAAACTTAAACTGTGATCGTGAGACTTGGAATTTCAATATCAATACTGACATGCACAAACAGAGCAAGAATAGAAGAAAGGGAAAGAAAGGAGGGGGGGGTGGTGTGTGGGGTGTGTGTGTGTGTGTGTGTGTGAGAGAGAGAGAGAGAGAGAGGAGATATATTAGTCAATATGAGGTAACGCAGGTCTAAATCTACTGCAATAAGTAACATGCACATAATCTGCTACTTATTGTATGGTTCTAAGCAAAGACTAGTACCATAACCCAGACCAACATATTACTACATATACCAGTCAATATAATCGAAGTTACCATGTCAACTTTTACTCAGTTTAAGTAAACACTAAAACTGGTTTCTGTCATGAGAACGAATTCTTCAATTCAGACTAATATCTGGTCCCAGCGTAACCATTAACCAATGAGTAAGTAAATTAAGATTCAAAAGAAAAGCAATTAGGAAACATATATCCTACAAAATCAACGTACAACACCAACACAACACCTCAAGAACACAAAAGGAAGCTATCAACAAATGTGCATGTGAGCAAATAACATAATGAATCACGACCGTAATCCGAATAAAATAATGCAATTTTGCCTTGTGTTCTACTTGCCTGTGTTAGTGTTGTTGCATCGGCAATGGCAAACGGTACATTCACAACACGGGCCAGTGTTTTTGCAAGTAAGGTCTTCCCTATCCTTGC
This sequence comes from Artocarpus hirsutus, assembly GCA_946598075.1. Taxonomy (NCBI): domain Eukaryota; kingdom Viridiplantae; phylum Streptophyta; class Magnoliopsida; order Rosales; family Moraceae; genus Artocarpus; species Artocarpus hirsutus. Next base: position 6,753 of record CAMOHE010046631.1, on the reverse strand, counting down.
ACATAACAGAAAAGCACATAAATTAGAACAGCAGTCCTCCTTGCAGATTCTCGTACTGATATCAACAATAGATACATTAACAAGAACTCATCATTCACCTGATCCAGTGGGACCCATCAATAATATGTTGCTCTTATCCAATTCAACATAATCATTGTCGTCATTATCATCTTTACATTTACCAGATTGTACACCATATCTGGCATCACACGCAGAGTCTTAATTATTAAGCTACATCATATACAACAATCAAAATCTTGGTAGTTAGCAAATCACAAATTGATTGCCCATTACCACATTAACCGTCAATAGCAAGACAGAATATGGAGAGAACATTACTTTTGGATGAAAACAGCCCATTGAGAAAAAACACTACAGCGTAAAACACTAACCGTTGCAGCTCGGATGCATGATATAATCTCTTATAATGATTGTAAACTGCAACAGAAAGCACCTGTTACAGAACCAGATGTGTCAATACAGTACTGCGGTACAAATCAAATTAACACGCAGAACTATATAAACAATCATAAAAAACTCATCTCCTATCCCACATCAATTACAAGTAGTATTAAAAAATATATATATCGTTAATTAACCTCTACTCCTTTGTGAACATGGGGATCCAAGCTTCTTATCAATCTTATCATCATTTCTTCTCTCTTAATAGGCTATTTAACTTTTACTAACTTACTGAATACATTCATAGTAGGCCCTACGTGAGCAAATTCATCTACATTCAAAATCCAGCTCCTTATCACAGCTAAGTAAGAACAACTTGATTACACAAATTTTAATATATGTGTTGAACAGAGTAATTGTTTAGCAACAAAAGCAAATTCACTACCTTTTTGGCTTTCTCTTGTCCAACAATAAACTCATCAAGCGCTCTGCAAATCTCCTTAGGCGTAGGCAAATCCAAATCCCTCCCCAAACCGCCATTACCACCTTCATCCACCTCCAACGACGTTGTTTCCTCAGCGCTTCCGCTCCTAAACCGATCGCCGCCACCGCCGCCGTCTCTCTCCCAATCCCCGTCACCGGCTTTCCCACCACCACCACCACCCTTGGCCCTCCCAATCTCGACGAAGCTCCCCTGCAAAGGCTCGAGCTTGAATGGCCTGAAATAGAAGGCGGTCTTGCAGTTAGGGCAGAGATTCACCGCCTGGTAAATCCCCACCTCCTTCGCCGTAATCGAGAGGGGGCGGTTCGAGAAGAGGACGCCCATTTTCTTGGAGCAGCGAGGGCAGTTCACTTCAGCCCTAATGTACTGGTGCGGATCTCCCGAGGTTGGGCCGTCGCAGTTGTGGCGAACATGGTTGCGGCAGTGTCCCGCGATTGCGGTGGCGCCGACGGCGGCGTCGGCGGTAGTGGTGGTGGTGGTCCGAGGAGTGAGAGGCGAGGGGTGGCGGCGGAAGACGAAGGATCCGCCGGCGGAGATGAGTCGGATGGAAAATCGGCTCAGTCGAAGAAATGGAAACATGTTTGCTCCCGTGCTATCGTTACTGCTAATGCTTGTTTTGCTTTTTTGTTTTGTTTTGTTTTTTCTTTTTTCTTTTTTTTTTTTTTTTTTGTTGGCTCTTGAGCTACTGCTTTTGTTTGTGCACTAATCTGGCTTCGGTTGTGGTTTTTTTTTTTAACCTTTCTTTTCTGTTCTTCTGTCTTTTTTTAGTACTCTTAATGCATCTATAATGCATTGCTATTTAAAAGGACGATTTTAATCATAGTTACACATCAAATTTATTTAAATGTGAAAAAAACTTATCAAATTAAATATGATTTTACCGTTAAAATATATATTTATGTATATACATACATACACATATATATTTATAAGTACCTTTCTAGTTTTTCTTATCAATGCTCCTTTTTATCAGTACTAGTTCAACTCCATGTGTTAAGCACATGGGTGCCGTTTTAAATATTTCATTTATATGTTAAGGTTTTTTTATTATACCATCATTATTATTGTATTATTATTATGATATTAAAGATCTTGATTGTTAGTTAATACACAACTAGCACAAATCTCTTTATAGCTATCACTTTTAAGATGATAAGAATTGCATAGTAAAAAAACTAAACAGGGACACACATACACATATATATTTATATTAATAGAAACATGCGGAGGAAAAACTATTTAAAAAAAGTACATTAAAAATGATTACAATGTAGAAAATCTTTTGACAAAATGAAAAAAATAAGCACAAGCACATATGGAAAAAAAAATTTGTCAATAAGAGTAAGGTCAGAAAAAATGCACATTTCAAAATTCTCTCAACAAGATTAGATTTAAAATAATGCATTTATTAAAAAAATAATAGTTAAAGGATGGGGTGAAAAGCTTTTAAAAAGAGATACGTTTCAAAATAAAAATTATTGTAATGGGTTAATTAGAGAAACCCAACAACATTATTTTAATAGTAGCAAGCAAGAGAAAAAAATATTCCAAAAAATATAGAAAATGAAATTATAAATTAAAAAATAACATATTTAAAAGAAGTTATTTTAATTTAAAAGAATTTATTTTGATATGGTAAAATAATAGATCGAATGAATAAGCAAAAGAAAAAAAATACAATTAAAATGTTAAAAAAAATTATGTATAATTTTTTTTAAAGGATAACGATTTTTTTTAGGGTTTAGAGTTGAAAAAAATTGACAAAGCAAATAAAAAATGCAAAAAAAAAAAAAAGTCTAAAAAAGCAAAAAAAAAAAAAAAAAACCTTTTTTTTGCCAAGTGTTGCACGGCACTTTTAAGAAGGTAATAGATACAATTAAGCCAACTATGAAAGTTTTTTAAAGGTTATATAGCCATATATAAACAAATAAGATTTGTTTAGGTCAGTGTACATATACAAAGCGCTAATTATACGATGTTTACTAAAGTAAATTGCACTGTTATATTTTGAAGTATTTTTTTTGGTATAATGTACTTGAACTTTTAATTTTAACCTAATATACCCTGAACTTTAAAATTATTAATAATTAAGGTCTAAGAGCTACTTTTAATTTCTGTTAAGTATACTTTTTTCATGTGTTAAGATTCAATGTTTTTCTTATAATGACAAGCTTTACCCTTAAAAAAACTCACGTGTGAATCTTGTTAATGCTTACCGGAGTGCGGCAACAGTTCAACACCATGTGCGGCTACGTACGGTGGATAGATGGCTCTTTTCTGCTCATTTCTGCCTGCTCGATGAACCTACAACAAGAGGAGGGATGCTTCAGAGATGAGGAGGAAACCAATTAGGTAATAAACAAGGGCTCTCCAACGCTCAAGGCAAGTACTGCTTGGCAGAGAATGGGAGCTGGTTAGTTAGGAAGGGGCACACTTACCTGAGCTATAAAAAATGCGCTCTATTTATAGGTTACCACTTGAATTGGGTGTTAAGTGGGTTTCGCCCATAACCTAGGTGTCACATTTGGGCCTATCAGAAGGTAGAGGACAAGTGTCATGACTGCCGCTGGTAGATTAGTCTCCATCTGACGACGGTATGTCCGCCATCTGTAGGCCATTAATGGTGAGTAGCATCCTGCTCACAAGTTAAGGAAATCTGACTCAAACTGGTGTCTGATCCGAGGAGGCATTCATTCATGCACGCGGCCTAGAGGACCTTGAAAAGCACCTTAGATAGATGGTCCGAGCTTGATAGGGCTGGTTATACGCTCCTAGTAGCTCCTGCCGAGCAAGTTTGTCGACCACTAGGAATAGGGCTCCTTAGCGGTTACGCCGAGCTTACCCCTAACAGTAGCCTCTTAGTTCACCGGGTTAGTGCTCGGCTGGGTAGACTATGCCGAAAGGGTGAAGGTCGGCTCAAAATGAAGCTCAAGCAGTGTCTTGAGGCGACAAATGATAGAAGGCCACGCGATGGAGCTCGGGGGGACACATGTTGACACACGATTGGTTGTTTCCCTGACGAGCAGAATCATTACGCCTCTTCATTTTTCATGCCCGAGTTTCACGCCTGAGACGGCTATAAATAGGGCATTATTCCTCGTTATTTCACGTGCACCCAAAGCTATACTCTGCAACTTCTGAGTTTTAGCTGCCGAGCTATAGTTAGCAACTCGAGGACATTATTTCCTGAACTTCCACAACTTGATCAGGTAATTTTCTCGAGAAGCATGCTTAAAAATAAGTGACCTCTCTAACTCCCAGAACATAGATATTTCTTGGTCGGATAACAACACCGAGACCTAGAGGTCGGCCTCCGTAGAGGTTGACATTGAGGGACTATCTTCAGGGCCCGACAAATCAGGTCGGCTAGCCAAAATTTTGAGGCTCGAAGTTTAGATGGTACCCGACCAGGAGTTTTTTGACTTACTGGACAAGAGACGCCCAATGAGACCGTGTAAGGGCAAGGATCCCTACCTCGGTGCCGCCATCGCTAGCATGTCTCGAGTTACCGCCCAAGAGCATGTCAGACTGGAGGCAGCTGCCAATGTACCAAGCACCTCTGGTTGAAGCAGCAAGGTCCCCGTCTAGGTCATGGGTAGGGTGACCATGGAGATCTCTGACGAGGACCGGCCAGCCAGGGAAGAAAGCCCGAGGAGAGTGCCACTGAGGAGGACAAGGATGCTGGAAAACTTGTCGACACTAGAGTCCGAGGAGTTACTGCTTAGAGGATATCTCAACCAGGCCAGACGTCTGTAGCTGGATATTCGAGCACAATAATAGACCTCCAGCTCAAGGACCTACACCGCGAGTTCAACATCTTAGACGATGTCAACCTTGTCATGCCCTAGGAGGACGATTCGTCTCTGACCCCGCCCGAAGGCTACATAACATTGTACGTCGAGTTTTTCAAGGCCAGGCTACGCTTGCCATTTCACCCTTTCCTTCATCGGGCACTCAACGACTTGAATGTCTGCCTTGCCCAGCTCAACCCAAACAGCTACAAGTCCATGATCGAGATGTACATGCTATGGAGGTACCACCGGGCTACAAAGATGCCATGGGAGGCCTTTAAGCAGGTGTATAACATGAAAAGGCTTCTCCGACAGTCTGGCTGGTACTACTTTACTGGCTTCAAGAAGGACTTCATCTTGGGCAACTCCGACTCTGACAAACTTTAGAAGTTTGAGTGGTTTGTCATTAGGGGAAGCTATCTAGCCCAAGCCGATGAAGTTGTGCCTGAGGACTAACATGTTTTGAGAACGTTTGAGCAAGGGCATGTCTGGTCAAAGAAACCGTGGGCGTCATGCGACATCATCAGAGTAGTGGAGGACTTGTACGTTAGGCCAAAATCTACTTGGCAACAGTCTTTCCTACTCGGTAAGGCGAACCTTTACTGTTATGGCTGGTTCGGTGAGTCTAACAGAACTAATCCCCTTCCAACATCCAACCTACCCGATCGACTAGGTAGGTAACAATGGCGATGCCAAGCGCCGTAGACATTGCAGGGTTGAGCACCCTCAGATCTGGGTGGCCGATAAAGGAGCCATCATCGTCTAGTTCTCGAAGACTCATCGAGTGGCTCCTTCGTCGTGGGGCCACCAATAGCAGACGAGGACCTCGAAGATGTGATCTAGCATCTCTACCCATCGGGCCAGCTTTGGATTGGTGGTGAGCTCCGAGTGTTTTTTTTCGGCCTAGCTCACCTTGTGGATTTTCTTATCTCTTTTTTTTTGGTAGATATGTCTTTCCAACCGCTTACCTGAGAAGAGAGGCAGAAGATGATGGAGAATCTTCATCGATCAAAGGGTAAAGGCGTTTTAGGGTCCAAAAGGAAGAGGACATCGAGACTGGAACAGCCTCTGGGTCTAAGCACAGCCATGAACCAAGCAGCCCCCTCAAACTAGTCTAAGTCGCTCCCCCACCTCTGCCTACGAGAGTGGGGGCTTCTTCTAACCAGTCCCAACCTCCCATTGTCACAACCGCCATACCACCGTCCTCGGTCGATCCTCCAAGAAGGCATCGAAATACCCGATGCCTTATCCTCGATAATGTTGCTGAGGCTCTTCCAAGGAGTGATTTTTGAAAATTCTCCAAGAAGAGAACTATGACGGCTTGTTCTGCACAGCCTTCTGTTCCACCATCAAGGTAAGCAAAACTTTTATTCCGAGCTCCTTTTAACTTTGGCTCCACATGCTCTAACCTTCATCTTTTGAGGCCTGCGTATTTTTGGAACTAGAGTATATGGCCGGGCAGAAAAAGCTCGGCCTTGAGAAGGAGAAGCACAATAAGACCATCTTCGAGAAGGACGAGGTTGAGAAGGAGCTTGAGTCTAAGAACATCGAGCTTGATCAAATCAATAAGTCTCTTTCTCGGGCCGCAAACGAAGCCAAGAAGGCAAAGGAAGAGGCCAAGCAGGTGAAGGCAGCGGTCGAAAGTGCAAGAAACATTACAACAAATTTGAGATATTCGACCTTTATTTAACAACCGTTTCTCAAAAACCGTCGTGATAAGGAAAAAAAAGCGACAAGTTATGCCCACGAAGACAAAAACCGTCGTGGTATTAGCGGGAGCTACCACGACGGTTTTTATAAAAACCATCATGAAAGGTGCAAGGCCTTCCACGATGGTTTTTGTAAAAACAGTCGTGGAAGGCCTTTCACGACGGTTTTTAGTAAAGACCGTCGTGAAAGGTACCGAGGTTTCCATGACGGTTTTTAGTAAAAACTTCACGACGGTTTTTAGTAAAAACCATCGTGAAATGTTCTACATGTTTGAAATTTTTAGTAGTCGTCAAAATTTAATCTTTCACGAAGGTTAAATTTGGACGAGAAACTAAAATTTTCAAACCT
>CAMOHE010046630.1:6276-61756 GCA_946598075.1 Artocarpus hirsutus | reverse complement strand
TCTATGGAATCTTCTTTATCTGCCGACAAACCCTCGTGTAACTCAACTCAGCTTCCCAACAAAACTTGTGTCATTTTCTTTAGCACCTAACGAGCCCCGTGATGTTCTAATGTTTGATTGTTTGACTCGTATCACATAATTCACATTATATCTTAAGAGTAAACTAACAAACAAATCTCATTAATGAAGGTCTTTATTTACAACAATTCAACCACTAATTCATGCACTAATATCGCGCCTTAGAAAGCTACCTTTACTACATTATTTTATTGGTTCCGTGCCTTAAATTTATGAGACTTGATAACAATTAATAACAACCGTGCAGTGCTCAAGTTTCTTTCTTTATTATGTCTCACCATTATGCCTTTTCCCACATTCAATGATTTTAACTGCAAAGAAGCAGAAGAAAGAATTTACTTTAATTGGTGTTGTTGCTTTAAATGCTATTAAAATAGTAAAGATCCAAAAGGTCTTTGTTAGAATTTTTAATTTTAAATATTCATAATTATGTAGAATCTTAAAATAACAATATGATTGTCTTGAGATGCTAGATTATCAAAAAACTTAATTAAAGGATAAATACTTGTATCCATAGACGCAACTATTAGTTCTTTTGTGAAATTATTACGATGATAGATAAACAGATTATTGTCTTTCTCAATCAAATCATCTCAATTCTTCAATGGGTTCTTTCTCTTCTTAAAGGGGATAGGAGAAAGCTATAAAATGATTTGATATCTCAAGAACCATAACCTATAATGTCTTTATGTACTTTTCTACTAGGATCCCATTAAACCTAGTTGAGTCAGTATTGAGTATCCACTTGTTATAACCTATACCCATTTATAAGCGTGTGAGCTTTCCATAAATAGATCACTTAAAAATAACTCATTATATTTAAAAGCCATAATATAATTGTTATATTTAATAAGTTGCCCACAAAATATGAGAAACGAAATTTTCAACAATCTTTCACTTGAGCCACATATAATGTCTGAAACAATTATATCATAAGTTCTTTAGGCACACAACTTTATGCTATTTGTCTTTAGTCTTCACTTTAGTTTAAATCTAGTTCATCTTCTATATTAGCACTTGAATCAAGGCGGCTTTCGTCATACATAATAGTAATTAAACCTTCAATGGTCACCATACCAACATATTCAATGATATAGATCAAGTATGGATGAATAGCATGGAAATTACATGCAATGCAATCTCAAACATGCATATTTCTAACTAATCCTACTTTAATCTTTAGTGAGATCAATCCGAAAACTTAAAACACAATGCAAAAAACCACATATAACAAATAAACAAATTTAGAGATAAACCATAAACCGCCAACTTTATTCTGCAGAACATTAAAACATATAAATATATAAGTAAGACATGGAACATCCAAAGTTAACTCCTATTAAACCAAAGTATCATCAAACAAACTAAAACTCATATGAGTAGTGCGCTCATGAAAGACCTTGGGGGGTTAACCCTTGGTTAGCAGATCCGCTAGCATAGAGTTTGTCTCTATGTGGTCTATGAAAACCTGACCACTTTGAACCCTCTCTATAACAACTAGAAACTTGGTGCCAATATGCTTTGACTTTGCAAAGCTTCTGTTGTTGTTAGAAAATAGTACTGCCGATTTATTGTCACTGTATATGTTTAATGGCCTTTCAGCGCAACGTACTACATGCAACCCAGTGACAAAGTTCCACAACTATATCCCATGATTAGATGTCTCATAGCAAACTATGAACTTTGTAGCCATGATTGAAGAAGCTATGAGTGTCTACTTAGCACTCTTCTAAGATATAGCTTCTCCAACCAACATATAAATATAGCCCGACACATAACATTTACTGTCTAGGCATCTAGCATAATCAGAATCAAAATACCCGATGATTCCCAAACTGTCTAATTTTTGATAGGTGAGTACAAAGTCTTTTGTCCTCTGCAAATAATCATAACCCGTTTGGCTACTTTCCAATGTTTTATTCCTAGCTTACTTAAATATCTGCCCAATATCCTTACTATAAAAGTTGTGTTTGGATGTGTACAAACTTGAGCAAACATTAGACTTCCTATGGCTAATGCATAAGGAATCTTTTGCATATCTTTCCTTTCAAGGTCATTCATGGGGCATTGACCGAGACTTAACTTGTCTCTTTTAACGAATGTATCTCTTGATAAACAATCCTTCATGTTGAATCTACTTAAAACTTTTTCGACATAGCTCTTTTGTAATAACCCAAGAATACCTCAAGAGCAATCTCATAGTATCTGTATACCAAATACAAAAGAGGCATCCCCAAGATCTTTCATCTCAAAATTCTTTGTCAGAAATCTCTTGGTTTCGTGCAATAAGCCTATGTCGCTACTTGCTAGCAAAATGTCATCGACATATAAGATCAAGAAGTTATATTCCCTCCCACTGAACCTGTGATATACACAGTCATCAACCACATACACCTCAAAACCATATGCAGTAATTACTTGATAAAACTTGTGATACCATTGACAGGAAGCCTGTTTGAGACCATAGATGGATTTTTTTTAACTTTTGGACCATAGACTTTGGATCTCTGAATGCAAAGTTTTCTAGCTGAACCATATAAATTGTCTCATCGAAATCTCCATTTAAAAATGTTGTCTTAAGATCCACCTGATGTTGCTTTAAATCAAAATGAGCCATGAATACCATTATTGTTTTAAAAAGTCTTTTGATAAAACCATCTATGTCTTCTTTTCGAGTAAAACCTTAACGTGGCAATGGATAAAATCACAAAAAAAAAAAAAAAAGGTCAATGTCAATTCCATTACAAAGTAATTGAGGACCTTTTTCTGCTGTATTAATTGCACAAGTTTTGCAACAACAAGAAACAACCGATTGTTGATCATTTGCCTAATTGTTTTACTTTCTTATTTGTTTATAGACAAGTTATTTTTAGCCTCTCGTTGTGAGCCAACTCAACATAAAACCCCTAAAAAATTAAAAATAAAAATAAAAATAAAAAAACTCAACACAAAGCGATGCGATTTGATTAGATGGCAAAGTGTCATCTAGCCTATTGTGATTTTATGGGTCTAACTTCTGAGGCCCATATAAATTTTGGTGCCCCAACAGGATTCGGAAAGGCAATTTTAGAGTAGGTGAAGGATTTTTGGCACATTAGTTTTGTATTATTTTTGTGTCACTTAGTGGTGCACAGCTTTTTGTTAGTGGCACCTTATGCGTTAGTAAATTCCATAAAATACCACAAAAAAAAAGGTTTATTATGTTCTATAAAGTATGTGCAGAAATTTGAACAGCACCGTTTCTGCATTGATCTTTGGAAATGGCTTCCCAAGCTTTGTGAACTCACAGCTGCAGAAAAAGCAGAGTCTGTGATTAATTTTGGTCGAATTCAGCACCGAAAAATATCTTGTTTTTTTTTTTTTTTTTGAATGTTTTAGGTTGTTGTTTGGCTTAACATATTTTAATGTGTTTTAAAAAAATCTAATGCTATGTTATGGCGTCGCATTAAAGTGGTTTTTTTTTTATTTTTTATTTTTTATTTTTTCAGTTGGTCAATGGCTTTCTAATGCTGCCAATGTTTTATTACAACCAATATTGTTTTTACTCAAAAAATAGATTGACCATGTCGCATTCTTCTCAGTCGGCAACGGCCTGTAAAACTTTTTTAACCTACTAGTACTTCCTTTTTCGTTTATGTAATTGCCAGATTGGCCGTCGATAAATCATATAATAATAAGACCAAAAATTTTCAATATAGTAGTCTAGTTCTCGATATGTCTAATGAAAGAAAACAGGATTATTTTATCACCACCAACGACTTGATGCAAACTACTTTTCTAGAACATATAAACAGCAGTAAACTTGCTACTATTGTCAAATTTAAATAAGTAAATCAAAAAATAAATCATAGAATAGGTTCTCGCTCTTAATTACTGTGTTGATAGTTGATGAGTTGGTTTTTACCAATGAATTGAGTATTTTTTACTTGATTTTATGTAAGATTTTAGAGACCATTTGTTTTTTTTTTTTTTTTTTTTATGGTTTTTGTTTTGATTTTGTAGATTTTAGGACAATGGAAAACAAAATTGGAAAATTGAGCTAAAAGCTTTGTCGGGCGCCGTGGCGTCTTTGCACGAGTAAATGCCATACTAAAACTAAAGAAAATGGCATCGCAATGTTAGGAGGCCGCACCGTAGCATGCATTGATTGAAGAAAGTTTGGGGCTATGCTCGGCGCTAGAAGTGGAAGCCGCAGCACCTGTCATGAGAATTTTTATGGGAATTGCTGTTTAGAGCACAATTGACCTAATTTCGTCCCAACAATATAGTACTTTAGGTTATTTTTAGGCATTCTTAGACTCAAGAGAGAGAGAGAGAACAGATGCTACTATGAAAGAGAAGATGGTGCTACCTAGAAAGGATTCGGCTTCAATTTTATCAACTAGTTTTCTTCTTTCTCCTTTTCTCATGTTTAAGAATTTTTTTTGAGATTTCTATTTCCATTATATTCTAAATTTTGTTTCTAGGGCATTCATGTTGCCAGATCATGATATTTTGAATTATTTTATCAAAGCAATCAATGAATTATTTTCCTAGTTGAAAGTTCTTAATTATTCTTAATGCTTCTAGGTAACTAGCCATTAATTAGATGATTCGTTAAATCATAATGAAACTGAAAAAAGATTTATGTTTTTTGATCATTGCATTAAATACCATAAATTACATCTAAGATAGGAATATACTTGCATGGTTTTTATGGTCACTATATGAAAATCCATGAAACTTAATGACTTTTTACTTGTTATAATTCACATAGAAATCTAGTACGTTAGCAATTAAGGGGATTTTTGGTGTAACCTACAAGGAAGCATTGAATAATTCAGGAATTTTTGACTATTAACTAGAAGAATAATTTAAGGTTGTATTGTTAAATAATTTAAGGCAAATGGTTCGGTAAAATCGAAAACCCTATAACTTAATAATATTGAATTTTTCTTAGTTTTAATAGTTGCTTTCATTTTAATTGCCTAATTGTTTATTTTTATTAAAAAAATCTTATCTTTTAATTTGCTCAAACAAAGTTAGAATTGACACAATTTCAATTAATTAATATTGATAAGTTCTCGTAAGACAATTCTCGGTTTTACAAACTGTATTACTTGTTAAAGATAACGCGCACTTGCATTTGCGAAAATTTGTATCAATAATGAACCAATCAAATATAAATAAAAGAATGCGCCGAAGTATGAGTTATAGCCTGAAATTTAAGTAGTGATCTCCCGTAGAGCTAGGGGCTCTATACCACGTTGCTAACAAGCTAACATAGGATAAAAGCGACAAATATAGGTTACTTTCAACAAGTGCCAAGGGAGCGGTTGTTGGATATTATCCTCTTTGAGTACATGATTGGAACAAAAATATTTTGTTTCAAACTAACTCTAATATAATATTTTTTCTTATAAAATTAAAGGTATATTATGTTTTCAATAGAGCTTGTCGCTAGCAAGAACCAACACCTTTCTACCAAAAGTAAAGAGAAAACTTGTAAGGACCAATATCACAAAACAAGCTTCCTATTGAAAAAAAAAAAAAAAAAAAAAAAAAAAAAAAATAAGCCAAACAACAAGCTCAACTGTGATTATGGTAGGATATTAGTGTCAGTACCACGTGTTTCCGTCTAATCATGTCAGAATTTAAGGGGAAGAAAAGCAAATGTGACAAATTTTGAATTAAAATTTAATAATTCAAAATGACGTGGAAGGACAAACGCAGTATTATCTTTTTTAAATCGTGTACTAAAGAATTCTCTTTTCTTTTTTGCCCCGTTAGTTCTAATTGTAAAGTTAGCTCAAAAGTCTCAAACTTTCGGATCCTGCGACACGGTACAACTTGTAAAGAACGACATTTGTATTATGGTGCCAATGCAAATGTCATATACGTTCTCAAAATTCCTGGAACGCGAACAAAAAGAGCAAGTATACAATCTCTGTTTTTCTGGAAAGAAAATTATACAGCCTTTATGATGCACTTGGAGTTCAAGTGATCCTGTTTTGGGACAAATTCACTTCCTATTGCAGCTTTTCTTTTTTATTTTTTTTTCCACCAAAAGACAAATACCTGTACAAATCAAACAACTCACCAAAAGGCCCAATAAAAAGGAAAAGCACAAAAATGGTAGAAATGTCACCTTTGTTGTGTGTCAATGAAGAAAATCTAATAGCAACATATGGGGCATCGTATTAGACCATTTTCATTACAATCCGGACAACGTTGGAATCCATAGTCTGCCTCATCACGTTCTTCATCATCTTCGTTATCATGATCATGATCATGATCATCATCAGGTTCATAATATATTTTGCAACTTCCGGAACATGTCTCACAGGGCACAAACCTTACATCCCCACAAGCCTCACAAGCTCCCTCATCGACCTTTTCGCAACATTCGAGCAGCTTCTCGAGCTGACCATCCTCGTGCAATTTCCGAATCTCATCTGCCCCTCCAATGTACTTTTTCCCCACGAACACCCTCGGCAATCCACCGCCAAAAAACCCGTCTTTCAATAGCTCTTTCAGCTCCTCCTTGAACCCCGAATGCATTGAAACGTCCCGCTCGTCCACCCTTATGCCGAGGCCCTTAAGGATTATCCTCACATGGCAGCAATCCTCGTATGTCTTCCGAACACCCCGCAGGCTAGTGAAGTAGAGAATTAGCTTCTCCTTTTCCTTGCCTTTGTGATCCGTAAACACGCCATCATTGTCCTCTTTGTTTATAGCGATCTTCGGTGGATCTGTCGATTGTTCCTCAAGGGATTTCCCGAATTCAGATATGAGTTCGAGATCAAATTCTGCGACCAGAGAATTCGAACTATTCGAATTCGAACTCGAGTCTTCGCTATCCGCCATTTGAAGCCACATTGGTTTTTTGGGGGAATTAGCACCAGTGTCATTTTCCTGAAACCTGGACTTGGGGCGATCAGAGGTGGGCATAATTGGATTTGGATCTCGAACGACCTCAAACGAAAAGCTTCGGATATGAATCGGAGACCGAAAAGGGCTTATATCTTCAAGACCCTCCATCAATTCCCAAGCGTTGATCGTCTCTGGCTCTCCCGGAGGAGTCCTGACTGGCGTTTTAGGCACGACTTTTGGGATCTTGTCGTTGATCATGTTAGACCAAGTCTTGGCCTCAATTAGCCCAACCGAAAACTCTTTCTTCTTGTCGTCTTCAAACCCATTAGTACCGATGGTGAGCTTGTCGTCGATGTCGATGCTGTCGTTGATCTGATGTACAGAGGAATCAAGTTTAAGAGATCCCAGAGTTGAGGATGTAAGAGCGACCAAATGATAGCTGTCGTTTTTGTTCTGAGGCGGGTGATGAACGTGCATTGAGTAGCTTCTCGGCATAATTGGAGAATATGGATTTTGGCAGTGCTTGCATCGCTTTTGCTTTGAGCTTGCGCAACCCATTGTTGCAAAACAAAAAACAGCCCTGATAAGAAAAGGAAAGGGAAGGAAAGTTAATATATCGTTTATTAGCGAAAGGATTTGATTAAAGTAAGAAAAAGGGGTATTTGAAAGAGGTGATTAAAGTATGAGAATGTGGGTTTTTAGGAACGTTCCCAGTTTGGGATGAGAGGAGAGTTTGGTGAACAACAAAACACGATTTCCTAGAAATAATCAAAAGATTTTCAGAGGAGGAAACTATACACGAACCTTCTTTCTTGTGTTGTTGTTGGACCCAAAATTAACTATGACTTTGAGAAATGAAAACGTTCCTCAAAATGGTAAATTTTTGGCAGAGATCGGTGGAAAGGTGGAGAGTGGCATTAATTTTGGCTTAGCAAATGAGAAGAGCTCGAAATTATCGAAAAACCCAGTTTCGGATTTGTCTTCAATTAATTAATAGAAGCCGATAAAAGCATCCTCAAAATGGGAGCTTTGAGAAACCAATCCAAAAGTGTAAGCCTTCATTACACGTTTGTTGCAGGACAAGCATTAAAAGGACTAGACAAAGCTGAAGAAGAAGAAGAAGATCAGTCGGTAGGAAGAAGATCTTGGGAATTTGTAAAAGAAGACGTGAATTCCAGAAGATAAAAGTGGAACTCAAAAGAGAGAGAAAAGGGAAAACCAAAAAAGGGAGGGTCACAACTCACGAATGGAGTTGAGGGTCAAAATATTGCAGCATGCATATTTGCACTGTGGAGACCTCAAATTAAATAAGTTTGAACTTCTCCCTTAGACATAAGACCTTTGTAACTGTTGATATTTCAGTTAATTCAAAGGATGTTTAAAAACAAAGTTTTAACATGAAAGTTTCAATTGTTATAATATAAAATTCTTTCACATGTTATAATTTAAGTTTTAATTTAATTTTTAAACACTCTTTTATAAAACTAAGGCCAACAATTTCAGACATGATACGAAAATGACACGAGATAAACGAGTTTAGACCGCAAGTTTATTAATTAGACCATAAATAAGTTGGCACGAATAACACGAAAATAAACAGGTTAGATTCGTGCTAACACTACTAACACGCCTTAGTATGTTTAATTAAACGGGTCGTAAACATATTGACACTACAGAACACGACCCATTCATTTATAACAAATTTAAACTTAAAAATAAAAATAATTGAAATATTTGTAGTAGGTTAATATAAATTAGATATTGTATTTTTGTTAATTTTTTTATTGGCTTTTTTTTTTTTTTTTAAATTTTTAGTCAATTGAATCATAAATGTGTCATATGCGTATAGTTATCATGTCAATCTGTCACAGCATGTTTAATAATTGTGTTAATCATATTATACTGTGTTACGCATGTCAGGAGCTTGTCGTGTTCATGTTTGTATTTCTGGCACGATTATTAATCTATCATGTTCTGAGCTAAATTTATCGTACTATAAACGTGTCGACACAAGTATTACACGAACATATTTATTAACACCCTATATAAAACTCATCTTTCCCTTAGAAAGAGAGATAGAGGCAGACACGTAATTTATTATTATTATTATTATTATTATTGTTATTATAATCATATAAATGATGATTGATCGGTGAACGCGGGATTACTTGCCTAGATAAAAAGACTCCACCCACACACTATAGCCGAATTCAACGCGTTCTTCTCCGAAGATAATATCCCAGCGCTCCTCAGATCGCGTGAGAGAACGCGTTTTGTAAGCCGTCAACATGGGCAATCTTGAGGTCGTGCCCGTATTCGAGTCAGAAGCTCTTTCTACCGAATTAAAAGCGCGTCATGAACTTGAAGAAGATGACGCAATATATAAAAAATAAAAATAAAAAGAACCATTCAAAGTTTTGAATGTAGGACCGATATAAAGTTGTAGGCAGAAAGAAAGAAATGCGAGGGAGAAAGTAGAGGAAGAGTTGATGGAAAAAATAGAAAAATTAAGGGAGAATTGAGGGAGAGGAGGGAATGAAAGGTACAAAAAATATATGTATTCAATTAATCATCACCTATATATTTTACACAGACAGAAATTTTAATAATATTCAAACTTTTTATAATTTTCAAATTCAAAAAAATCCTAAAAAATCCTAGTAGATAAATATCAAATAAAATAACTCTAAAATAATTCAAATCATAAATAACTTGAATCTTAATATTTAGTCCTCGTTTGGAATGGTATAAAATATGTTGTTTTTAGCTAATTCAACCTCATTCTTGCTTTTGGACACGTTTGCATTATGGATGGGTCGGGGTGGGGGAAGGAATTTCTATCATCATCCCCATCCTCGTCCCGATTCTCAACTAAAGAAAGTCAATGGAATCGGAAAATCCCACTGAGGGAGCCTTCCTATACCCTCTTCAATCTCTCCATTGTTATTGATTATTACAGGGGTACAAATTGGTCAGGCCTAATTTGTCCACGGGCTTAAAATGACAGCCCACTATTACAAATAAAAGGAGTCGAGTAAAGCAAAGAGACTCAGTAAATCGTCGTGAGAAGTATGAGTCGAATTGAGACTACGATTAAATCAATCGATTCAAACCTGTCTATAACAAATGTATTCAGATTACATTCAAGTCGGTTTCCCATGTTTCGTTCGATTAGATCGATTATTACGAACCAACTGTTGTTGGCAAGAAATGGCAGTTATTAGCACGTCCGACCATAAGCTAAAACGTGGGGAAATCATTATTCTTTCAACCTATTAGAGACTGACGTGTATCCCACTATTACGGTTACTTCTAATCACTACTCCACTTCGCCAGATGATTGGAGACCACGACTCATCTCTACTACCTATATAAGGAGATAACTTCTTCATTGTGGGGACACGAAAAACACAATATACAAAAACTCTGCCAAATTTACTTCTCATTTTTATCTGTGTTCTCTTGTAATCTGTACTCCAAGTTCATATTATAGTAAAGAATAGTGGACGTAGCTCTTTTAATAAAGTGAACCACTATAAATCCTGCATGTGATATTTTTATTTTTACAGTATTATTTCATTTGTTTGGTTCCAATCCATTGTTCTTTGCAATTCAATCTAACGCATTTGCTTTGAAGCTAATAGATCCAATAATAGTGATTTGAGGGCCCAAATCTGTTAATAAGAAACATAACAATTGGTATTAAAGCTTTATATTTAATTGTAGATCCAACGTCTACAGTTTGGAGCCCCACCGTGGGGCCTTTAGATCATCAACTCTAAGATCTCTAGCTTAATCACACCTGGTAGACAACATCAACCAACATGCACTAAAAATTCCTGAAATTCTAGGTGAAGAGACTAAAACTCCTCAAGTGAATCAACAAATGGAAGCACTCACGGCTGAGGTAGAAACACTAAAGAAGATGCTCCAAGAGCAAGCTGTGCGTTCTTAGGAATGTGACAGGAGATTGGAACAACTCAGCAATGAGAAATCGACTCTACAAAGCCAGATGAGTTACCAAAACTTACAGATGGCCTCGCTATTATATTATTACCCGTACTATGTCTACTAGTCGTTTTCGGCGACAATGACAGCACAATGGTAGTTTCAGACGTCATAGCCAAGTAGACAACCATCCTTTTACAGCCTCATTGCGAGGATGTAGCCCCTCTACAGTCACTAAACTCCAGCACCAACAACAACATTCATAGCAACTCCGACAACTACAGCAGCAAATCCAACAACGCTAACTTCTTGTTGAGAAACGAATCGACCAGATGAATAAGGGAATGAAGAACAGGAGATAGTCAAACTGACAGTTCCATTTGAAGTCACTCAAACACAGACTTTGTTAACTCTCGAATTTATTCAACAGATGATGAAGGAAATGCTCGAACAAAACACTCACCTTGTGGAAGAAAAGATCAATCAGAAGGTCTCTAAGGCAACAAGCAAAACACCAACATTGGATTGCATCTCAAAAAACATTTGAGAAACCCTATTCACAAGGAGAATTACTTCGGTTGTCCCACCGAAGTATGGTAATCTTGTGTTCGCTCACTTCGACGGTATGTCCAACCCTAAAGATCACCTACTATAGTAGAAAAATGTGGTCAGTGCCACTAGTATACCAGACTCTATTCTAGATGAGGTAATGTGCAAGCTATTCGCATAGTCTCTCAAGGGACCGACGCTTCAATGGTTCAGTAACCTACCTACTGGATCGATTGACAACTAAAAGACCTAGCAAATTCATTCGTCAAGGCCTATTTTATGCACATTAAGACCAGTAAGACAACCAAAGATCTATGGTTGATCGTATAGAACCCAGGCGAATCCCTACGAGCGTATCTCAAGAGATTCAACAGGACGCTTTCTGAGATTTAAGATTTGGAAGATGGAACAACCTAAGAAGCACTGAAGAAAACACTCCTGCATAAGTCCTCTTTCAAGAGCAGTACATGCTCTGATTACCTTTAGACCATTCAAGAAGATTTGAATAGAGCAAAAGGGTGGATTGATTTAGAAGAGGAGAATGAGCGATATGAACGAGAGCTTGTTAGAAGCCAAGAACAGACCAGATGGGGCGAGAAACAGCAGAAAACGTAGATTGATTAAAGAGGACAGACAAGGATGCCACCGAAGAGGGAATGGAAAAGGAAGGAAGAGAAGCGTTGGTCAAGGAACAGGCCACTGTCGCCACCTAATTATGTTCTGAACATATCTCCAGTAGAACTAGTTACGTAGCTAGAAGGAAAGGACTATGTTAGATGGCCAAGCAAAATGGCACCAAATGGTTCCCATGACCAGTCAAAGTACTGCGAGTTCCATCGAGATATGGTGCATTTGACGAAAAACAACACTGAAGGAGATAGAAATCAATGAAGAGGAGATCAAAAGGTCAACAACTGCTTTGGTAGGGTTCAATGGCAAGGCAAGCATAGCTATTGGGAAGATAAAGCTCCCTGCCTACGCCGTATGGGAAAACAAGATGACAAGTTTTCTAGTCATGGATTGCCCATCAAGGTATAACATTATCCTTGGGCGACCTTGGATACATTTTATGGGGCAGTCCTATCAACTTACCATTAGCGGATCTGGTTCCCTACAAAGCAGGGAGTAAGAGAAATCTTTGGAAGTCAAGAAGCAACAAGGAGCTGCTACGTTATGGCTATGAAGTAGAAGGCCGCTTTATAGCAATTATAGATGCAACGGATGAACGTATTGAGCAATTAAGAGAGCATTAAATCAATGTTGGAGCAACTTGATGAAGTATAAATCGATCCACAAGACGAGAGACAAGCAGTGAAAATCGGGTCACAACCAGATGCCAAGATAAAATCTAAAATAATTAACTTTTTAAAAGCAAACAGTGATTGTTTTATGTGGTCTTATGCAGACATGCTGAGAATTGACCCAACTATTATTTCACATCGACTTCACGTTGATCCTGACCACAAACCAATGCGATAGAAAAGAAGAAAACTTGGAATTGAGTAAAACAACATTGTAAGGGATGAAGTTCGAAGACTACTTGAAGTCGGGTTCATTCATCCTATACAAGACCTGGATTGGCTTGCAAATGTGGTGATCGTCAAGATGAAGAATAGGAACTGGTGGATGTGTGTAGACTTCACAGATTTGAACAAAGCTTGCCCAAAAGATAGCTACCCATTGCTGCATATCGATCGCCTTATTGACGCGATAGCTGTCCATGAAATCTTAAGCTTTCTCGACGTTTTCTTTAGTTACAACCAAATTCTCCTGTATCTAGAAGACCAAGTGAAAACCGCTTTCATTACTAAATAATGGATATTTGCTTCAAAGTTATGCCTTTCAGGTTAAAGAATGTAGAAGCCACTTACCAGAGGTTGATCAACATGATGTTTGAACAGCAAATTGGTGAAAACATGGAAGTTTACATTGACGATATGTTGGTGAAATCTTTGCAGGCTAACCTCTATATTCAACGTCTTCTAGAGTGCTTTGTCATTATCTAAAAGTACAATATAAAGTTGAATATAGAAAAGTGCATGTTTGGAATGGTAAGCAGAATGTTCCTAGGATACCTCATTATGAAGTGGGGAATCAAGGCGAACCCAAACCAAATCAAATCTTTCCAAATGATGCCATCACCAAGAAGCAAGTGTGAGGTACAAAAGCTCACTGGTCGGGTCATAGCATTGAGTGGATTTATAGTCGGTTCCATAGACAGATGCCTACCATTTTTCTAATTATTAAAGAAAAATGCAAAGTTTGAATGAAACAAACGATGCGAGGAAGCGTTGCAAGAATTGAAGATATACCTAACAACATTGCCAATTCTATTGAAGCCCAAAGATGAAGAGCCACTTTATCTCTACTTGGCAATTTCAAAGACCGTAGTGAGTTTATGAGAGAGGGACATGATTTAGAAGCCAATCTTTTTCGTCAACCACACTATGCTGGATGCTAAAACAAGGTATTCTATTGTTGAAAGCTTGCCCTTACACTCGTCATGTCAGCTCAAAAATTTCGTTTGTATTTCCAAGGTCACACCATCATGATATTATCATCTTATCCTATGCAAGCTATTTTACATAAACCTGACATCTCTAGGAGATTGACTAAATGGGTTGTTGAGCTGACAAAGTTCAATATTGAGTACAGACCTTAGACAACATTAAAGGCACATGTGCTCATGGATTTTGTCGCCAAGATGATTTACAAGCAAGACGAGCAAGGACCTAAGAAATGGACTATACAAGTCTACAGATCTAGCAATGAAAAAGGATCAGGAATAGGAGCTTTGATGAAATCACCAACTGGTGAAGAAATCAAGCAAAGATTTCTACTGGGATTCAAAGCTACAAACAATGAAGCCGAATATGAGGCCATGGTTGCTGATATGAGGCTTGCTGCTGCATTGGGCGCTTCTGAAATTGTTGTGGAAATTGATTCCACTTTGGTTGTTAACCAAGTAAATGGAGATTACGAAGCCTAGGATGAAAAGATGCTCTCTTACCTAAAACTGATTAGCAAGCTCAAAGCCCAGTTCGATCACTTCAAGTTGAAGCATGTCCTACGAGAACATAATGCCAGAGCAGACGTACTTGCCAATTTGGGATCTTTAGTAGAAGTCAACGAAAGAAGAATAATTCCTTTGGAACATATCGATCACCCAAGCATCGAGTTGGTTAAGGAGATGAACTATGTGGACCCAAAGAATGATTGGAGGACCTTCATCGTGATGTACATTCACAATGGATGGACACTCGATGATAAGTAGATGGCAAGAAAAATCAAAGTTCAAGCTGCAAGATACTGTTTGATCGATGAGAAGCTTTACAGGCATTCCTTCATGGGTCCCTATCTCTATTGTTTCAGGGAAGATAAGGTCGAGAATGTTATCAGGGAAGTAGACGAGGGTTTGTGCTACTACCACTTAAGGGGGAGATCTCTACGCAACAAAGTCAAAAGGCAAGGTTTCTATTGGCCAACCATGCAAAGCGATTGTGAAAACTTCACTAAGAAATGTGACAACTACCAGAGACATATGCCAACCATTCATCAACCTATTGAGGAACTCTTTTCGATCAGTTTGTCATACCTTTTCATAAAGTACTCGATGGACGTGGTTGGACCTTTCCCTCTTGCTCCTAGGCAAGTCAAGTATCTCTTCGTCCTTATATATTATTTCTCCAAATGGGTCGTAGTTGAAGCATTTGCGAGATGTCGAAAGATTCATTTAGAGGAATATTATCTGTCAATTCAGGTGCCAAGGCAGATCGTCACTAACAATGGCTCCCAATTTATTTCTACGTCCTTGAAAAAGTTCTGTCGTGACTGGGATATTGTTCTAAGCTTTTCCACACCAAGGTACCCGCAAGGGAATGGGTAAGAGGAAGCAACAAACAAAACAATCATGAAGAACCTGAAGAAAGAATTGGAGGCTAGGAAAGGGCGTTGGGTCGAGACGCTCCCCATGGTGTTGTGGGCCTATCGAACAACTCTAAGAAGGGCAACTGGCGAATCCCTTTTTTCCCTCGTATGCGGCACAGAGGCTATCATTCCTATAGAGATAGTCGCTTGAGATATTTGGGTTGATTACTCATTCTTAAATGAAGCTAAGAACGACTAAATGCTACGGGATGCCTTGGATTTGATTTATGAAAAGAGGGATAACACTTTCTATCAACTTGGACGTTACCAGCAAGCAACCGCTAGATATTACAATCATAAAGTGAAAGTTAGAAAGTTCATTGAGGGTGATCTCGTACTCAAAAAAGCATTTCAGAATACAAAGGAAGCCTTTGCTGGGAAATTGGTAGCCAACTAGGAAGGTCCTTACCAAATTTGGTCTGTTGCTCGAGAAGGGGTCTACGAGTTGGAGAAACTTGATGGCTCACTAATAAGCAAAAGCTAGAATGCTTACCACCTGCGGAAGTACTATATTTGACAAAACTCTTTACTTTCAAATTTGTCAAGTTTCTATTCAGTTATATGTGTAATTGAACTACATTTGGCTTGATCCCTACACATGTGTATGTAAACAGCTCGTGACCTATAAACGAGTGTAGCCGTTTTATTAATTTAAATGTTATTTTCCTTGAATTACCATCAAGAAGTTTTAGGATCAACCTTGCTTGGCCAACTTTAGACTCTATCAACCCGATCTGAACTCACTTTTGCAATGCCATCGTTATGGCTAACTTTGGACTCAACCAACTCGATCCGAACTTGCTTCTACAATGCCATCATCATGGCTAACTTTAGACTCGACCAACTATATCAAAACTTGCTTCTACAATGCCATCGTCATGGCTAACTTTAGACTCGCTCAACTCGATCCGAATATGCTTCAAAGCCATCATCATGGCTCAGCTTCAAAACTTGACTTGATTAGCTCTCCTAGAGTTTGATCTTACATAGCCATCTTTATGGGCCAATACAAACTTAGGACTCGATCAACTTGATCCGAGTAGCGCCAACGCCATCTTCATGGCTCGAGTTTGAAAGTATACTTGATCAACTCTCCCAGAGTTTGATCTCACACTGCATCTTCAGGCCCGACATATAACCAGATTCGATCAATTGAGGATTCAATTAACTCGCTTAAGTTTGATCCTATATTGCCATTTTCATGGCTCAGTTCGACACTAGAACCAATTAACTCTTCGAGTTTGATCCCACAATGCCATTATCATGGCTCATTCCCAACACTGGACTTAATCAACTTGTCTTGAGTTTGATCCTTTGGGCCAATCAACTCTATTCAAGTTTGATCTTGAAAGGCTATCTTAATTTCTTAGTCTAAACTTTGGAGTTGATCAACCTACTAAGGGTTCGATCTACACCATCATAATGGCTCGATTCGATACACGATCCGATACACGATCGAACTTTTCAAACTTAGTCAAATATTATCACCACATATTGCCATTTTGACGGCTTCTCGTTAGGATGCCAATTAATTCATCTAATGGCACGATGGTTTAAATGTTCTATCAAGTTCCTATTAAGTGCATAATTGCCAATTATGTATTACGAAGTATGAGTAACCTGAAGTTGGACTCATGCAAAATAAAAGTTTGCTTTATATTTGAAATGATAAAAGCTGTTTGATACAAATTGTTTGAATAAAGGTACAAATTGTTCAAGTAAAAGTCAACATATTGTTTAAATTGGACGAAATGAATGAAAACAAATAAACATTTAGGCGGATCCTCCATCTGTCGTTTAATTGTCTTTAGTTTTAGTGGCCTGGACAGATGGGAGCTTGACAACTGGTTTATCTAAAGCTGATGTATCGATGCCAGAGTGTTGAGCAGCAGGTTCAGTCCTCAATTCTTTGCAAACTGCTTTGCTAACATCGACAACCCACACATCAGAGTCATTAAAAGATAGCAGCTTTTTTAGTTCTTTAATCTCTTCATCAATGGCCTCGATGCTAAGTTTGCCTGACTTGAATTCCGTTAAAGGCTCAAGTCGTGCTTTGAAGGAGGAAGTGCCATGGACTTCGAGCAGTTGCTCCTTGATGCCCTCGATATCTTTGTCTTTCACCTCTATCGATTTTGTTAGAATGGCGATCTTTTTCTCTTCTAGGGAAAGCCTGCTACCCAAGCTTAGCACCCTTTTGTTTGACTTGGTTAGGGTGACGATCGCATTGTCAAGCTCTCTTTTTTTGTTGTCCCTCTCAGACTTAATCTTCTTAAGATCTTCTTCGAGCTCCCTTCGTTTTAGGACTTCCAACTCGTATTTGTAACCAGCTTTGTTGGCAACGATGTTATGGAGCTAAAGAGCCTATATGATAGGAAAGCTTAGTATGAATTGACTTAAACAAATCGACTTAAACAAACTAAATCATTTTGAAAATGATTTCATGGTTTACCTGTCCCATAGCCGTAGTTGATTTGTTGTATAGCTAAGAAAACGGCTTCCCACCAAGAGCGTCTTCATCCTTGGTGAAGTTAAAGCTTACAGCCGCTTTTGTTGCCGCCTCCTTGTCCTGGATGATGTTGACATTCTCTGGGGCATCTAGGGTTTTATCGAGAACACTTGTTTCGATGTTTATGACTTGCGTAGAAGGCTTTGCTTTTTTTCTTTTCTTTGATATTGAGGGCTGAATGTCGAATGGAGGTGGTGGAGTTCGGATGAATCGATTGAAGGAACTACCTCTTTTTGGACTGAAGACTAGCCAGTGTCGTTCTTTTTCTTCATTGCTCTCTGAGTAGATTTCTTTTTCCTCATTTCGCCAACCAAAGGGAGTGTGAATTTCATTGCTGATAGCACAGTGTCTACAAGAACAACATCTTCGTCAGACAAAGGAGTAATATATTTCGACGGACTGTATAGTTATTGAAGTGTACTACAGCAAATAAAAACCCAATCCACCATTTTGAAAATCGAATAGGAATACCTGTTGGAGTTTCTCTAAAATGCTTCCAAATTGACAACTTCCCAAGTCGATTGGGGTGAGAGATCTCAACCTAGGTCCGTCCCTTTAATGCGAGCAATGTGTCCAACATTGCTTGAAACCTTTCGGCAATAAGGGCTGGATGATTCAGCTTGTGATCTACAAGAAGACTAATGTTTAAGGATTAGTTGGAATTACTGCTTGAAATAAATTCAAGTGTCAGTGCTTACCAATGTGACCAAATGCAAATGGGAAGGGTAGTCCAGTAGTTAGTTTGAAAGAGTCGTAGTTGATTGACATGAAGAAATATCTCTTTTCGTAATTTCTATCCACATTAATAAATTTGGTAATGAGTTGCTTCAACTACAAAGAAGAAACGGCCCGAGTTTTTGTTTTTTGGCTTCAAGAAATAGCACTGGAGGAAGTCGTAGATGTCAAAGTTGATGCCAGCTTCTTCGACGAGCACCATCGAAATAATTAGTAGCCAAATTCCATTGGGCATAAGTTGAGTCATGGAGATGTCAAAGTGATTGACAATCTCTATCATGAACTCTAGGATTAGTAGCCGAAGGCCGAGTTCGAACCACTTTGTGTACATGCAAAACCAATTGTCATTTTGTTTATCTGCTCGTTCCTCTAGATATAGCAATCGAATTTTTGCTGAGGACGGGATCCCGTACTTCAACCTTATAGTTATCAATTCCCCCTCAGTTAAGATGGACTTTGAATTTTTTTGTAAAAAAGGACAGTCCTTTAGTTGGAGAAATGTACTTCCTCTTTTTGAGCGATTCAATTTGATCAATTCTAGTTGAAGGACCCGCTGGCTGGTTTCTTTCTTCCCCTAGGTTTGCCACCTCTCGATTGGTCCCAGTGCCACTAATTCTTGAACTTCATTTGATTATGGATTGTTGACGAATCATTTCGTCGATTTCTATTTCGTCGCTACTCGACCAGGGGTCCTTACCACTACCTGTGCTCGAATCAATGGTGATCGCTTTTGACATTTGTACAGAAACAAGTTTTTCAAAAGAGATCTAGGGTTCTGAAGATTTAAGGGCTAAAGAATCCTAAAATCTAAAGAACCTTAATAGTTCATAGAAATTCTAAACTCGCAAAAGCCAAACAGGTCAGGGCATCATGGATTTTCTCTAAAAAATGGTATGGAGATGGTATCAAAATGCTCAAAATTGAAAGAGAAATAAGATTATGGAGAAAAAGTCACAAGAAAATCAGAAGGAAAGATAGAATTCTTGCTCAAAAATCATTGGGAAAACTCAAGAAATTGGAAGAAAATTGCCTTGGGTTCAAAGAAAAAGAAGCAAAATGAAAAGGAGAGAGAAAATGTATGTTATATACTGTCTGAAGGAGTCCAAACAGCAGCTGAGTTGCTTCTGAACAAAATGATCTGAGGGCCAAGATTTCATGTCTTTTCAAATTCTTACTAAAATTAAGGTGGTGTCTTTTCGATTCAAGTGCATACATGAGCGCAACAGAGATATTTTAAAGCCTTCCAATTGCATTGTGACACATGTTACAGGTAGTTGAGTACTGCAGTTTCCCAAGAAAGGGTGATGATTCAAGTATGAACGCGAAATCTCAATCTAGGTGATGTGTCATCGAACTAGAATTTAATATTTGATCACTCCTGTAGTCAATTACGTCGACTAAGGAGTAGGGGGCTAACTATTGGGGTACAATTTGGTCAGGCTCAATTTGTCCATGGGCCTGAAATGATAGCCCACTATTACAAATAAAAGGAGTCGAGTAAAGCGAATAGACTCAGTGGATCGTCATGAGAAGTACGAGCCGAATTGAGACTATGATTGGATCGATTGATTCAAACCTGCCTATAACGAATGTATTCAGATTACATTCAAGTCTGTTTCCCATGTTTTCATTCAATTGGATTGATTATTACAAACTGACTACTATTAGCATGAATTGACGGTTATTAGCACATCCGACCATAAGTTGAAATGTGAAAAAATCATGATATCAAAGACTAACACATGCCCTATTTTATGATTACTTCTAATGCACTACTCCACTCTGCCAGACAGTTAGAGACCACACCTCATCTCTACTGCCTATATAAGGAGATAGCTTCTTCATTGTAGGGACATGAAAAATAGAATATACAGAAACTCTGTCAAATTTACTTCTCATTTTTATATGTGTTCTTTTGTAATATGTACTGCAAGTTCATATTATAGTAAAGAACAGTGGACATAGCTCTTTTAACATAGTGAACCACTATAAATCCTATATGTGGTATTTTTATTTTTATAGCATTATTTTATTTTGTTTAGTTCCAATTCGTTGTTCTTTGTAATTCAATCTAACGCATTTGCTTTGAAGCTAATAGATCCAATTACAGTGATTTGAGGGCCCAAATCTATTAATAAGAAACATAACAATTTGTATTAGTGCTATTTATATTTGATTGTAGATCCAACGTCTAAAATTATTAACAAAAATTTCCAAGATGATAAATAAAAAATAAGTTCAAATTTTATGTTCGTTTTCAAAAACAATTTTAATGAAAATAGTAGAAATGTGGTTATGGTGCGGAACATATATAATAAAAATGTTTTCAGAACTTTTGTAAAATATGCTACAAATTATATTAATTTAATGCTAAATATATTGCGAATTAGAAGTTCTAATTCTACCAAAAATGAAAAATATGTGAACAAAAAAAAATAAGAACACATGAAATTTATAGTGATTCACCCTCGATATGAGAGTTACGTCTACTTTTAGCTGTTGTAGCATAATTCACTATGATGACGAGAGAAGTTTACAGAAGAAAATTATACACTCTCTCTCAAGAATTTTTTTTAGGCTCTTTCACTCTTATTTTCTAAGATACATAACACCACAAGAAAAGAATACAACATATCTATATATAGGTCTACAAAGAATAGGTAACAAACTGCAAAAAAAAAAAAAAAAAAAAAGGCAAAACACGCATCACACCTGGGACACATGGAGGCCACGTCCTTCAAGATAGACATGTTGATTGGATTTTTGGCTTTTATAAGTACTTTTGGAATGAGTATGAAAAAATACTTACGAATTTTTTTTTATTTACCATTTTAACCTTTTATTTGCGAATAAGAAAAGGAGAATGAGAGAAATAACGAATTTTTAAAACTTTTAAAATAAATAGCAGGTTTTGAAAAAAATTGCAATAAATGACAAATTTACTATGTAAGTTATTTATTCACTATGTAAATAAGAATTATTCATACTGTATAGAAAGAGGTAGATGAATTATTTACACCTTAAGTATATATAGTATATGTAAGAATTATTTACATTGTAAATAAAGGGGTAAACAAATTATTCACAACATAAATTTATTATTTACTACAAATATTTTTAAAATTTGCTATTTACTACAATCAGTTTTAAACAAACATTATTTACTATAATTTCCAAATAAAAAATTACTCTTTTTATTACATTGTTTTTTTATAACAATTAGAGTTTTTGATTACTTTTTTTAAATATGTCAAAAGCTCTTCTAGAATCAAAAAGTTTATTTTCATACCCTAATTAATTATTTTTTAAGTATTTGATGGGTAAAATAGCTTGAGCAATCTTGACAGCCTTAATAACTTTAGTGGCCTTTGTTGTTCATGACATCTTGTTACTGTAGTTTTCTATGGGACTAAGATTTAGCTTTTAAAAGACAGTACTATTGGGGTATGATTTGGTCAGGCTCAAATCATGGATAAAAGGCCCAACATGCAATCCCAATTTATGAATCGATCGAATTGAGCCCAATAAAGGAGATCAATACAAGCTCAAAATTGATCCTGGGCTCGTTGGTTTATTGCTTGTTCAATTGGAGGGTTCGACGGGTTCGGCAATTTCGAATCGACTAGGATATTATTATTGTCTATTTGGGATTAAAGTGAGTTACTATTGAGAATCTGCCTAAGTGTGGGCTTGATGGGATCATTAAAATAGGTTTAAGTTCGACAAATACCAAAAGTTGCACACTAAACCCTTAAGTAGAACATGGGGTGAAGTCCGAAATGTATGCCCTATCAAAGATTGACGCGTGTCCCAATACTACAAGCATAACTGCATTCACTCTTTCCATCAGGTTAAAGCCCACGATCGCACAAGGACCCTTTATAAATAGAGGGTGAAGCCTTCACTCAAGACATTAGAATTCTGATACTTACACTCTATAGAAATTTTTTCAAAAGAATCATCTTTTAGCAAGTCTCCCATTTTAGCAATCAAATTTGTATTTTGTATTCATTTTACCATCATAGTGAAGAACAATGGATGTAGTTCTCATTATAGAGTGAACCACTATTAGTTTGGCATGTGGTATCTTCTACTTTTACAATATTTATTAATTTCTTTATGATTTTGATCTCCTTTTTACACTATAATTGTTCTAATCCTATTTATGAGGCTTGTATAGGACCTAGTAATGGCAATTTGATGGCCTAATAACCTTAAATATGCTAATAAATAATGTTTTAACAATTTTTAATTTAATTATCGATCCAATATCTATAGTTTAGCACCCACCGTGGGGCTCTCTAGATTGTCAACTCGAGGATTCTTAGCATTTTCAACCACAAACAACAATGGCCGATGTTGATAACCAGCATGATCATGACGAACACAATGAAGGTACGCATACCACATCGCAAGGAGACAAGCAAATCAAAGTCATCGTTGCAAAGGTAGAGAGTTGAAAAGGTTGCTTCAAGAGTAGGCAACCTGTTCCCACAAGCGCGACAAGCGACTCGAACAACTCAGTAGCAAGAACAAAATGCTTAGGAGCCAAGTCAATGCCCAATGCTCCCAGGTTGTGGCATATTTGTACTACTACTACCTGTATTCTAGGTACTCGGATGCCCTAGTAGTGCCATGGCAATTCCAAACACCACATTTGATTAGATAGCAACCTATGTTTAGTCTTGTAAGCAAGATGTAACCATTAAACACTCCACCAATAACAGTTGCAACAATGACTCCAACTACTACAATTCTAGCTACTACATCAACCATGACGACAACATCAGCTCAGCAAAACACTATGTAAGTGACAAGAACTACCAAGTTTTCTTATATAAGAGTCAAGCAATTGACATAATCACCTGAGACAACTCTTATCCTGGCATTGCTCACAGCAAAATCTATCCAGCAAATGATGCGTGTCATGCTCAAACAAAATACAAGGCTCGTAGAAGAGAAGATCGATCAGAAAGTCTCAAAGGCCACAAACAAGACCCTAGTATTGGATGACATACTAAAGAATATTCGTAAGATGCCATTTACAAGAAGGATCACCGCCATTGTCCCACCCAAATACGGTAATTTAGTGTTTGCTTGGTTCAATGGAACTGTAGATCCGAAGGATCACCTTCTTCAATATAAGATTGTCGTCAGTGCGACAAACATCCTTGACTCCATATTCAATGAGATACTATGCAATTTATTTGCTCAAACATTAAGATTATTCAGTAATCTACCAGCCAAGTCGATAGGCAATTTAAAGATCTAGTCGATTTGTTTGTTAAGATGTCCTATATCCATATCAAGACAGGCAAGTGGACCAAAGATCTTTCGTCAATCGTACAGGGACAGGGTGAATCACTACGAGCCTATATTAAGAGATTCAATAAGGTGATTTGAAAAATTTCAGATTTAGAAGATGGAACAGCTTAAAAGGCATTAAAGAATGGAGTGTTGCGTAAATCCCAATTCAAAGACAATATCTACATGGAGTATCTAAAGACGATTCAAGAGGCCCTTAATAGAGTAAAAAGATGGGTCGATCTTAAGGAAAAGAACGAGTAATGCAAGTAGGAGCTTACCAAAACAAAAACTAAGAATAAAAGAACAAAGACACCACCACCCAAAGCCAACCCAGAGCAAAGAGAATGAACTAGAACGCCTCCATGAAAGTAATGGAGAAGGAAAGATGAGCAGAAGTTGCAAGGAGGAACATACCACTGTCTCCACCCAGATACACCCTTAACATCTCACCAACAGAACTGATAACTTAGCTAGAAATAAAGGACTATGTTAAATGGCTAGGAAAGATGGCCCTGAATTAATCATGCTACTAGTCAAAATACCATGACTTCCACCAAGACATTGGCCACCTGACGTTTGATTGCAAAGCTTTGTAAACAGAGATAGTAGAGCTCTTGAAGAAGGACCATGTTAGAGAGTTTTTACAAAAAGAGAACAACAAACATATGGGCTCGATTGTGAGCAAGACGAATGATTGAATGCACGAGGCCTAGAAAGAACACCACCACCACCGATCAGAAATATTATTGAAGCAATATGTGGAGACTCATTTTATAGTAGGGACATCAGTAACCAGATCAAGGCTCACTAGAAAATAGTGAGCCAAAAAATCACCTATTCAATAGAAGAAGAGTTTGAGGAGCCTTTTATTCATTTCATAGTGACAAGGCATCGGGCCTCGATCAACCACATGATGACGCACTTGTTATCAAGTTAAATATTGCAAACTGCGAGATCAATTGGATTCTTGTCGACAACAGTAGTTCTATGGATATTCTTTTGTTGACAACTTTACGTGAGATGTAGATTAATGAAAAGAAGATTAAAAAGTCAAATACCATGTTAGTTGGATTTAATGGCAAAGCGACTACGACTATTAGGAGGATAAAGTTGCCAGTTTATGTTGCCGATGAAAGCAAGATAACAAACTTCCTTGTCATGGATTGTCCATCTAGTACATCATGATCCTCAAAAAGCCATGGATTTATGCAAAGAAAGCAGTCCCTTCAATATACCACCAGAGGATTTGTTCTCCAACAAAGCAAGGGATAAAAGAAATTTTGGGAAGTTAGGACGCCACGAGAAGTTATTATCTCACGGCTATGAAGCAAAAGTCGAAAGCAACTTTATAGCAACTACAAACAAGCCCATCAAATGATTCAAGCAAACAACTTAAAGGGGAGTCAATTATCGAATAGCTGGATAAAGTATAGATAGACCCCGAGAACAAAAGCAGAATAGTGTATATTGGCTCATAGCTTGACCCAAAAATAAAGTCTACCATCGTTGATTTTCTTAAGCTGAATAAGGATTGCTTCTCCTAGTCCCACACAAATATGCTAGGCATCAATCCTGGCATCATTACTCACTAGTTAAATGTTGATCCTGATCATCCACTAGTACAAAAAAAGAGAAGAAGATTCAGGATTGAATGAAACCAAATCATGAAGGATGAAGCCAAGGGTCGATTAGAAGTGGGTTTTATTTGCCCAATTTAATATCCAGATTGGCTCGCAAATGATGTGATCATAAGTGAGAACAACAAATTGAGGACGTGTGAATAAGGCTTGTCTAAAGGATAGTTACACTTTTCCACACATCGATCATCTCATCGATGCAACCACATGTCATGAAGTTTTGAGCTTCCTCTATGAATTTTCTTATTACAATTAAATTCTCCTTCATCCTGGAGACTAAGAGAATACCACATTCATCATGAAGTAGGGTATCTTTTGCTCAAGGGCATGCCTTTTGGACTGAAAAACACAAGAGTAACTTGCTAAAGATGAGTGAACATGATGTTCGAGGAATAAATCAATAAGAATATGAAAGTTTACATTGATAATATATTATTAAAATCTTTGCGGGCTCAACTCCATGTACAACATTTGCAAGAGTGCTTTAATGTGTTGTGAAAATACAATATGAAGCTAAACCTAGAGAAATGCACTTTTAAAGTCACTAGTGAAATGTTCCTAGGATACTTGGTAATGAAGAAAGTGATCGAGGAGAACCCAGATCAAATCAAGGCCTTCCAACTTATGCCTTCTCTATAAAGTATGTGAGAAATCCAAAAGATAATAGGTTGAGTTGCTACTCTCAACTGGTTCATAGCTCGCTCATCAAATCAGTGCCTTCTATTTTTCAGCTCCTTAAGAAGAATACTAAGTTTGAATGGAGCAATCGGTGTGAACAGGCCTTTCAAGACTTAAAGAAGTATCTATCCATTCCACCATTATGTCAAATCCAAAGGAAGGAGAACAATTGTACCTTTGTTTGGTAGTTTCAGAGATAGCTGTTAGTTCGGCACTTGTTAGACAAGAAGAGTCAATTCAGAAACCAATGTTTTTTTGTAAGTCATACCTTGGTCGATGTAGAGACTAGGTACTCGGTGATTGGGAAACTCACACTCGTCACATTTACTCATAAGTTACGACCATACTTTCAGGGTCACGCCATTATTGTGTTCTCATTATACTTGATGCGAGCCATCTTGCATAAGCCAAACGTTTTGGGAAGACTAACAAAGTGGGCTACCAAACTCACCAAGTTCAATATCAAGTATGAACCGATAACTGCATTGAAGGAATAAACGTTGGCAGATTTTGTGGCAGAATTGATGTATGAGCCCAACGATGAGGAACAGAAGGTGTGGACAATATAGGTGGACAAAGAAAGAGGCTTTGGAGTTAGAATGCTACGCGATCACTAACTGGGGAAGAAATCAAGTAAAGCTTTAGACTAGGATTCAAGGAAACAAATAATAATGCAGAGTATGAAGCTATGATTACACGACTGAAGTTAGGTAAGACATTGGGGGCTGTAGAGCTCATCGTTGAAAGTGATTCAACTCTAATTGTCAGCCAGTTCAATGTCAAATATGAAGCTTGAGATGAAAAGATGGTTTCATATTTGCAACTCGTTAACAAGCTCAAGTCCTAGTTCGACAAAATCGAATTGAATCATATGCCCTATGAATCGAACACAAAAGCGGATGCACAAGTTAATCTTGGTTCATTAGTTGAAATAAAAAAGAAGAAGGCCATCCCCCTCGGATTCATTAAGCTTTTTTGTATATAAGGGTTAGAAGAAGTGCTATACGTCAATCATAGGGACGACTGTAGGACACCCATTGGGATTTCATTAGCGAAGCATGGCCACCAGAAGACAAACAAATAGAAAGAAAAATTATGGTTCAAGCAACGAGATACAACTTGATCGATGAGAATTGATAAGACTATAAAAATACACATTTCCAAAGGTTAAATATCATTATTTTGCATTAACATTTCTTGTTAAATCCTCTAATTAATATCATTTTTATGTTAAACAATATTTTACTGTCTTAGGGTAAAAATATGTTTAATTTTGTGTGTTTTATATTATTTCATATTTTTGGTAATTTTTAGAATTATTTTCATATGTAAAATATTAGTTTACTTTGAAATTAGTCAAAACCGTAAAAATAATTAGTGGTAATTTATTTTAAGTGTTAAAATATTTGTAAATAAGTTTTAAATTTGTAAACATGTCTTATAATATTTTTAGTAATTTCTAAATATGTTTTCAAGTTTTAAAAATCATATCCATGTCAAACCGAAAGATGTTGGAATTGTAAAAGTTTATAATTATTTTTGTCTATTTTTAATGTAAAATAAATATTCTTAAAACTATTGTAAATATTATATTTGTAAAATAATTTTTTTTCAATTATTGATTCTTAGATTTGAATTCTAAAGCAAAAATGGAGCAAAACAACACTAATACGGGAAAAATCGAACAACAAATGCATTAAAAATTCAAAGAGATTAGAATTTGCCTAGTGGAATACACGTGTTGAGCCGCAATTGGAGCGTGCATATATGCACTGACAGTAGTCATGTCAGCCACCAAGCCGGGCCCATATGTTAAGAGAATCTCAAATCTCCTCTAATCTTGTGCACGTGATTAGAGTTTCAGCTTATGCTCCTTTGATTTCATCCGTTTGCTGCCAGATCCTACGGTTTGAATTTATCAAAGCCCCACCTTGCATGATCCCATGTGGACCTCTTTTTCTTCAAAATTCATAGCCATTGGATCATGCATTAAATGGCCAAGATTGCACCGTACCTCATACCACCCGCTGCTACGCTACAAGAGATTTTGTCCAAAGATTCGCACACTAAAGAGCAGCAAACTCATGAAAAAAAGAGAAAAAAAAGAAGCACAACTCTTTTTAAGTCATCCGAATAAACCAATATAAAAAAAATTAAATAATAAATAAATAATATAAAATATTATAATAATATTATTAAAAAAAGTAAAAAGTGAATTTTCATTCACTCTGAAAGGGGGGTGTGCCTCCCTTTATTCGGCAACCCCTCTCCTTTTTCATTTTTTTGTTTTCCTCTACTAAGCCTTAAGCTCAATAGTGTCCCCTTGTTAGAGTAAATGCTATTAGAGCACTCCTTCGACCCCATTAAAAAAATAAAGTTATCTCTAAATTAGTGTAGAGATTCAGATAAAGCAGAGTATGCATAGTACTTTAGTATGAATTTTAACTCTATATCTACTTTGTAATGTTTATATTTTATAGAATAGATTATATTTTCTATGTTTTTAGTTGTTATTGTTAGTGTTGTTATGTTGCCCAATTCTTGCATAAATTCAATCATGCTTTCTATATGTAATTTAATCATGTTGCATAATTAATATTAATAATGTTAAAATCATGCTTGTTTATTAACTTGAGTTTTTACTATATTATAGACATGGACTGGCACAATAAATGTTTGGTATTGCTTAATTTATCATCGACAGAGGATGACATAGTGTATTCTTAAACCGTTTAATAAGACGAGGTTTTGTCGAAATCAAAGATATTTTTCTCTTTACAATCTCAGTAAAATAACCTTGCCTTTTTAACATTAAATTTTCAATTTATCAAAAACCTACCTCCTTGTGGATACAAAAACCACTTCCATACTACAAATGTGTGCGTTTAAGAAAAAAATTTTGGGCAATACAACAGGAATATGTACAAATAGTCGATTGTAGGTCCCTACCTCCGATGCTTGGGAAAAGACAAGGCAGAGCAAGTCATCAGAGAAGTTCACGAAGGCTCGCATGGCAATCATTTTGGGGACAATCTCTATGTAACAAGGTTAAAAGGTAGGGCTACTACTGGCCCACTATGCACTAGACAGTGCGACTTAAAAGATTTTGCCAAGAAGTGTGATAATTGCTAAAGGCATGCATTGATTATCCACTAACCCATTGGAGAACTATCCTTAATCAGCTAACCATATCCATTCATGAAGTACTCTATAGACGTGATCGAACCGTTTCTGTCAGCTCTAGGTCAAATGAAATACTTGTTAGCTCTAACTGGCTATGTTTCTAAATGGGTTGAGGCTGAAACTTTTATACATGTTAAGGAAATGGATATTGAGTGATTTATCTGGCAAAACATCATGTGTAGGTTTGGAGTACTAAGAGAGATGGTCACTAATAAAGCCTTTTAGTTCATTTCAAGCTCTTTTAAGAAGTTTTGCCAGGATTGGGAGATTGTCTTGAGCTTTTTGACTCTAAGGTACCCGTAAGGGAATAGACAAGCCAAACCCATGAACAAGACAATAGTTAAAAACCTTAAGAAGGAGCTTGAAGCATGGAAGTGTTGTTGGGTGGAAGAGCTCCTAATGGTTTATAGGCCTATTGAATGATCCCGAGGAGAGCTACTAGTGAGTCCCCTTTCTATCTCGTCTATGGCACAATAGCCATGATCCCAGCCGAAGTGGTAGCGCGAGATCTCCATATTGACTAGTCCCTATTGACTGAGACTGCAAATGCCAAAATGCTCAAGGATATGCTCGATCTGATTGATGAAAAGAGGGAAAATGCCTTCTATTGCCTTGGTCGTTATCAACAAGCCGTTGCTAGATATTACAACTCCAAATTAAAGATCTGGAGATTTTCAGAGGGAAAGCTCGTTTTCCAGAAGGTGTTTCAAAAAACAAGGGAAGCATTCATTGGAAAGCTAGTTGCAAACTAGGAAGGCCAATATACGGTCAAAAAGTTGTTTGAAATGGAGTTTACAAGCTTGAGAAACTCGATGGTTCTATCAATAGCAAGAGTTGGAATACACACCAGCTAAAAAAATACTATATGTAATTTTATTGTTTCTTTTAACTAAACAATTTTCTATTTATTTTCAGTCTTTTATTCAGCCTGTTAAATTCATTTCATGGTAGGTTGTCAGTCAATGTAATTTCTAGGCATAAGTCAAATGAGTTTGTTAGCAATAGTTGTAATGAATCTAGGACTATAAAGGTGAACTACATAAGCTTGATCCCTACCCATGGGTATATAGGTAGCTCATGTTCTATAAACGAGTGCAGCCGCATTATCATTAAAATAACCTTTTTGCTTAATGCTTTGTTCTTCCACTCCTACTACAAATACTTAATATGCCTTTCAAGGCTCTCATCTTACCAACATGGCATTCAATCCACTCACCCAATGTCTAGTTTGATATTGTCACTCACATACATTGGGTTCGATCTACTCATCCAATGTTTGGTTTGATAAGCCTTCGTCAAGGCTTGTACTTTCAC
Source organism: Artocarpus hirsutus (assembly GCA_946598075.1). Lineage (NCBI taxonomy): Eukaryota > Viridiplantae > Streptophyta > Magnoliopsida > Rosales > Moraceae > Artocarpus > Artocarpus hirsutus. Next base: position 31,042 of record CAMOHE010046630.1, on the reverse strand, counting down.
TAATATTAGATTCGATTTACTCATCCAATGTTTGGTTCGGTATGCCTTCTTCATGGCTCAACATCTCACGAATAATTCAATTTACTTACCTAATTATTGGTTCGATACGCCTTGTTCAAGGCCTGCTTGATATTTAATTTCACATTCTAGAATTGGTGATGTGTTTACTTGGTTAAGAATTAATTACTTTTTACCAAGTATGGTTAAATCACCATCTAATTAGTTATTTTTGAACTCAAAGTTTAGCTTTTATTGTGGTTGGAAAATTAAAGAAACTTTGTATGGGGAAGAGTATAAAATCCACTTGTTTTGATTAATCTATTCGTTCGGATTAAAACAAAAAGAAATCAGGTTGAAATATTAGCAGTATAGGAAATTATCCAAAATGTTAATAAACTTTTCGTATATAAAAAAACAAAAAGCAAAAACTATAGCAGCATTCACTTTGTAGGATAAGAAGAACTTGCATCAATTGGGGGTCGGCCGATGGTTTCCTTGTCCGTCTGATGTGCGTCCTTTGAGGTCACTTCAATAACTTCATTTTTGGTAATCTTATGAGCCATTTTATTAGCATCAATCTCATTGTTGTTATCACCGTCATCATCCTTGGAGATGGCCTTTTTAAGCTCAACTATCTTGGCATCAATATCGATTCCTTTAAATCAGTTCACCTTCAACTATTTATACAAATCAATTTGAGCCTTGATCGTTGTTATTCCATGCACTTAAACCACTAGCTCAGACAACTCCTTATCTTTCCTTCCTTGATCTTGGTTAACTCGATTTGTTTGTTGAGTCTCTACTCACTAATTTGGGGAGATTGCTGTATGACTCAACGACTTTATGGTTCACGTTAACTAAAGATGTAGATAGCTAACATGCATCTTTTTGGGCTTTTGCCTGGGCTTCATTGGAAATCCTTTTCTCCTTGATTGCACTCAACAACTTCATGTCTTAGAAAGCAAGGAGCTTCCTCAACTATTCAACTTTTGAGGCCGACCTTGTACCAAGGGCCACTACAATAAATTTGAGATTATACGACTCTCATTTAACGACCTTTTTTCAAAAACCATTATGATAAAGGAACAAATGCGAGTTACACCCGAGAAGATGAAAATCATCTAGTAGGGTGGCCATCCTCCATGATGGTTTTCTCCAAAAATCGTCGTGGTATGCCAAGTATACCATGACAGTTTTTTAAAAAAACTGTCATGGAAGACTGAGCATACCATGATAGTTTTTTCCAAAACTGTCATGGTAGATGACTTAAAAGCTCTTTTCTCACTTAGGCAATCAGATACAAATCACAAACTCAACTCTCAAATACACAACTAGAACCCTCCAAAACTACTGTTGATGTCCCTCTCCGCCTCCATCCTCCTTAATCTCCTTCCTAATTGTAAGTTTTTATTAGAAATTGATAACTTGGTGTTGATTTTGTTGTTTATGGATCCGTGTTTATTGTATTGTGGATGGGTATGATTAATTTGTTTTATGATGGTTATGTGTAATTTGTTTTGTGATAGATATGATTTATTTGTTTTATGATTAGAATATGATAGGTATGTGTAATTTATGAAACTATTTTTAATTGAATTGATATTTATTATTTGATTTAGGACTTACGAAATAGATAGGAAATGGATGTGGGATTTTTGATAGTCTAGAGAATATTTGAATGGTGTCGAAGAGTTCTTAGATTTTGCCAAAACTCATGCCAACGGTGATAGAATTCGCTGTCCTTGTGTTCAATGTGGAAACCATATATTGCATTCAATTTCAGTTGTTAGAGGACATTTATTTCAAAATGGAATTATAAGTAGTTATCAAACGTGGAATTTTCATGGCGAGTCTAAGTTCAATCCAATTTTAGTAAGTAAAGAAAAGGAAGCTATTGTGGAGGACAATATGGATGATCACGACAATATGGTTGACATGGTCAAGGATTTGGAAGAACACTTCTTGCACCATTTGGATTTATTTTAGACAATGATGAATGATGTCGAGACACCCGTCTATAAGGGGTGCACCAATTTTGTCAACTTGTCCGCTTTAGTTGAATTATGGAATTTGAAAGCATCAGGTGGGTGGTCAAATTCTAGTTGCACAAAGCTTTTAGAATTTCTAAGAAGGCTTCTACTAGAGGGTAATAAATTACCAACTAATATGTATGAGGCTAAGAAGACTTTAAGCACTTTGGGAATGGAGAATAAGAAAATTGATGCTTGTGAAAATGCTTGTGTTCTTTATAGGAATGAGTATGAGGACGAGAATTATTGTCTAGTTTATCAACAATAAAGGTAGAAATAAGAAAAGGAGCCAAAAGACGGTAAGAATGGAATGCCAAAGAAAGTGTTAGGGTACATTCCACTGGTACCACGTTTGAGATGTTTATTTAGAAACCTAAAACATGCCAAGAATTATACATGGCATCATGACAAATAGGTCGATGATGGTATGCTTAGACATCTGGTGGGTTCAACACAATGGAAGACTTTGAAGCCGATCATCCCGACTTTAGTATGGATCCAAGAGATATACATTTTGCTTTGTTGATGAATGAAATGAACCCACATGCTAACATGAGTAGTAGGCATAGCACTTGGCCCATAATAATTGTTAACTACAATCTTTCTCCAAATATGTGTATGAAGCGGAAGTTTTAATGTTATGATTATTGATTTCAGGTCCTCAACAACCAAGCAATGATATTGATGTATACTTGGTCCTGTTAATCGATGACCCAAAAAACTTGTGAGAAAATAGAATTGAAGTTAAAGATGCTTACCGAGAAGAGACGTTCACACTTCATATAATGTTGATATGGACAATTAATGACTTCCCCGTATATGGTAATTTATTTGGTTATTTGATGAAGAGTTCTATTAGTTGTCCCATTTGTATGAAGAATGGTAAGAAAACCATTTTTCTTAGCCATAGAAGATGGTTGCTAAGAGATCATCATTACCACAAACAAAAGAAAGCCTTTGATGGCAACAACGAAGAAAGAAACCTTCCTTGTCCTTTAACGGGTGAACAAATAGTTAAAATAGTAAAAGATATAAAAGTGGTATTCGGGAAGAGAAAGCGAAATAAGGACAAGCCACTGATAGATAGACCATACAAAAAAAAGATCAATCTTTTTCGATCTTCCATATTAGAAGACACTTTTTGTTTGTTATTGCTTAGATGTTATGCATATTGCAAAAAATGTTTGTGAATCCATAGTCAACATGCTGCTTGACATTCCGAGCAAGACTATGGATGGTGAAAAAACATGGTTGGATCTCATGGAAATGGAGATTAGGCCTAATTTGTTTCCCAAGAAAAGAGGGAACCATACTTACCTACCTTCGATGAAGTACACGTTATCAAGAGTGAAAAAGAGAAAGCTTTGTGAATAGTTTGCTTCGTTGAAAGTGCCAGACGGTTATTCTTCAAACTTTAAAAAGTTGGTGTCGATAAAGGATTTGAAACTTATTGGCATGAAAACACACGATTGTCATGTAATGAAGCAACAATTACTACCACTCGCTTTACGGGGAATTCTAACAAAGGATGTAAGATTTGCAATTACCAAGTTGTGCTCGTTCTTTAATTCAATATGCTCCGAGATAACTGATCCACTTATACTAGATTCACTATAATCAGAGTTGGCACAAACCTTATGCATGCTTAAGAAGTATTTTACACCAGCATTTTTGGACATCATGATTTATCTAACAGTGCACTTAGTACGTGAAGTTAAGTTATGTGGACCGGTGTATTTGAGATGGATGTACCCATTTGAAAGATATATGAAGGTTTTGAAAGGCTATGTGAAGAAACAAAATAGGCCGGAGGGATGTAATGTAAAAAGTTACATAGCTGAGGAATCGTTGAATTTTGCTCTGAGTACTTGTCCAATGCGAAAGCAATTGGGGTGCCAATGACAATAAATCGAGAGGAATGGAAGCAAGAGTGTCTTTATGTCTTGCACAATACTAATGAAGTGGAGCTTTTGATTGAGATGCATATGAACGAATTAAAAAAGGCACACCCAAAAAGAGCAAGAAATGAGAAGTGGTTGCAAGATGAATAATACCAAACCTTTCGATTGTGGATTAAAACATACATCTATGGCCAATGCTCCACATTACAAGATAGAGGCACATCACAAGACTTGAATAACCTAGCTAGAGACCGTCATCGATAGTTATAAGGTATAAGTCATATTCTATAAATGGTTACACTTTCTACACTTGCAAAAAAGATGAGAAGCATCCTGTCCAAAATAATGGTGTGACTTTTCGTGCCAAGGCTATGCATATTTCCTCTGCCAAGGACGAGAATCCGGTATATGGGACCATGAACTACTTTGGTTTCATTGAAAATAATTGGAAACTTAGTTATGGGGCACTTTTAAGTCCAAGTGGGCCAACAATAACTATGTTAAGACAGATAATGATGGCATTATGGTGGTTGACTTTAGAAGATTAGGATACAAGAATGATCCCTTCATTATGGCAGCATAAGCAATCCAAGTTTTTTATACAACAGATCCCCAAGACATGAAATTATCTCTAGTTGTCCCGATAAAGCCTAAAGTAGTTATTAATGGTGAGGAAGTTACCGAGGATTGCGCGGACATCCTTTCATTCAAAAAGGGATTGCCACCAGTTAAAGAGATAGATGACTTTGAAGATGATGTTCACACTTGCTTCGTGAAGATGTGGAATGGATATGAATTGAGGAACCAATGAAAAAAAAAAGAGAAAAAAATTTGCATTTGTAAACAAATTTATGTTAATTTATTTAAATACATTTCTTTATTTTATTTTTCATCTTTTTTTAAGGTAAAGGAGATCTATTTATAGTTGTATTTGTGATGAAAACAGCAAAAAGTAAACATTCTTGGTCATTGGATGCTTAACACACGGTCTGGCCACTCTAGGCAGAGGAGAAAAACTTATGCAAGTGGTGAATTTAGACCCTTTTTTATGACGGTTTTTTTAAAAAACCATCGTAAAAAACAGCTATTCCATGATAGTTTCTATAAGAAATCGTTATGCAAAGCTTAGACGTTACATGATGGTTTTTAAAAAAACTGTCGTGTAAGTTTAGACATTACATGACAGTTTTTTGAAAAAATCGTCATGCAACGTGGGCCCTAGGGCATTTTATTTTTCGTAATCTATGTGCCCCCTCTCATTTCAAACTCAACACGTTCTCTTTAAAACTCTCTTTCTCTCTCAAACTTTCTCTCTCTCTCAAACTCGCCACCCCCCTCGCCGTCGCTCTAACGCCTCGCCCTTTTGTTTGCTTCGCCCCCATTGCCATGGCCGTCACCTCCCCCGTGGTAAGTTCCTCTCTCTCTCTCTCTCCTCCCTCCTCGTGCCTGCCTCCCCCCTCCCCCTCCGCCTCCACCTCCACTACCCCCGCCCCTCTCCCACCCTCCCTAGCCCCCGTCCTTGCCTCTCCCCCTGCCCCCACCTTCCCCTCACTCCTGCCCTCCCCCTCTGCCTCCCCTTCTTCTCCCCCACGTGCCCGGCCCCCCTCCCCCTCCCTCATTTTTGTCCCTGGCCCTATCCCCTCCCCCTTTGCCTCCTCTCCCCTCCCCCTCTGCCGCCTCCCTTCGCCCCCGTCCCCTCATCATGTGAATTGCATTAACATTAATTGCTTTAAAAAGATATCCCTTTTGTGCTAGCTAGCTATACACAACGTTCGAAGATTTGATTTATATATATATATATATATATTATATGTCTATAATTCTTTTTTCATATATATGCCTTTCTAAAAACTATATTGTAGTTCATGTTAACACCCTTCACTCGTGTTTATATATAATTTGATCCTTGGGAATCTGGGGAGGACTAAATGATACCTTGTTAGGCATCTAGATCTTGTATTTCCCTGTGACACAGTTTGCTAAAAATGGATATGTTCGCTAGGGTCTTCAATGTCTCTCTCTCTCTATGTCTCTTTTTTCCAAAATACTTTTTGCTTGATTTACCCGAAAATGAATATGCTGTTACCATCTAGGCAACAAAAGTGCTCTTGGATTTTAACAGGATGTGGCCCATTTCTGTTATCATGATTTGCTTCCTTGGTATTATTAATTTCTCTCTGAATTGTTTGAACTTAAATCTATTAGTCAAGGCATGTAATAGTTCATAAGGGTGGTTTTCCAATTACAGTATAATGATTCTATTATTTTGGCCTTTTTTATGTTTTGATTTATCTTGTATTTGCCAGAGAACGTTGGAAAAATTGTGAAAATTATTGACAATAGAAACACTATGTTAGCTAAGTTACTCGTTAATTTCTGTTGTCAAGATTGTTAAATGCTAGCTAATTCAAAAATAAGCTTGTTATTCCTTCTATTTGTTGCTTTCTTTAAATAGAACTCACCACAATTGTTTGTTAATTAAGCTAATGTACCCTAATGAACCCTTAAAAAATGCCTGATGGTGAGCTAATAAACTTGTAATTAATTACAAAGACAAACTTTAAAAAATGAATTAAATAATATTGTAAGCTAAGTTTTTTAGAAAGAAAAAAAAGATACAAAATAATTAAATAATTACATTAACATCATTCTTAAAAAAAAGTTTTGGCCATATCGTTATTTATAATTTTTAGCATTTTGCTGAAAACTACACTTGCCATGTGAATACTACCGTAATTTTAATATAGAAAGATGAGTCATTGTATTAAAATTTACAAGACATATATAACGATAATTAGTCTATAAATTAAAAAATGTTATTAGCTATAATTGGTACATTTTAGTCATATGGAAAAAAAAATATAGTTTCAAGTTTATGGTTCCGATTCCTTGCTTTTAGTTTTGAGAAGCAAAGAAAGCATAATACATAGTATAGTATATATGACATATGTCTTGTCATGTCAAGTGTCTAAAATGATATATGAAAATAGAAAATCTAAACTCTACATTATTTAAGATGAAATCATGAATATGTGATTGGGTCAATTTTGTAATAGGTTCATTTCAATATGGTGTGTAGAAGTTTGTTACAATATATAGTAGTGACAATTATAATATATTGTAAATAAGTTTGTGATTTTGTGCAATATATGATGTTGTGATTTTGGTGGTCAACAGAATAGGAAAAATGTCTCAAGAGAGTGATAATTACCACTATGAGGAGGAGTATGAAGAGTGCACTTCATCTTCCTCTCAATATAGCAAGGGAAAACAAGTTAATAAGCCACGAAGGCACATTGAATTCAATCTCAAAGTAGATTTTAAGCAAAGAGCTACTTTGATTAAAAGAGTTCATCGACTGAAGAAGAAAGATTTAAAAATAGAAGTGATGTTTGATTCAAGAGGCCAACTGAAAGGCACACCTGGCATTAAATTAAACAGTTGGATTAGAGTCCTTAGTCGAGAACACGTTCCTATATAGATTAAAGATTGAAGGTCTAAGGATTTGGACCAAGTAAAAGATGTGATTTGGAAAGAGATTTACGAAGCTTTCATAGTCGAAGGGTGGTATAGGAAAAACGCTTTGAAGGTGGTCTAGATTCGACCTCTACGATACTTTTGTATAGCCATACCCTTTCATTCTAGAGGACGATGAAAATGCATATAAGTGGCCTCCTACGGTAGTACACTACTACCCTTCTTAAACGATGACAATTTGGAAGCTTTTGTGAAGTATCGACATTTCGTCGAATTCCACTTCTATCAGCTAACATAAAAAAAAAAGAGCAAAAAATGAATACTATTCTATGGTTGGCCAAGTTAGATATAGAAAGCTCAAGCAATCATTGGTATGTTAATATCTTACTCATATTACATATATCAATTATTCCATCATTAATATATTATTAACATAGCATAATATAATTAGTTGAGATAGGCGTGCTACCAACACAAGAGAAGTTATGGGTAAAATCACGTCAAGGTCCTGATGGATAGTTTAAAAATCCAAAAGTAGCAAAAATTGGGAACTTGATTGTAAGTTTATTGAACTCAAATTATTAATTTGTAATTTAATACCTATTGAATGATATTAAGAATAACATGGTTTGTTGTTGTTTTACAAGATGAGTACATGATGCAACAAAGTCAAGGGACATTTCAGTCTGTCGATAATGATGACATAGTGACAAGGGCTCTAGGGAAACTAGAACATTCCAGACGTGTTCGCGGTCAATCAAAGTATGTGAAGGAGTCTCAATACTTGGACCTCTAACCAGATTCAAAATTCAATTCCCAAATGTTGAAGATGCATATGGAAATTGTAGAATTGCAAGGTCTTGTGATTGAGTTCATTTCCTAAGGACATGCCAGACCGATTGATGAGAGCATCTCACAACGCAATAGCTTCAAGGCTAGTTATAACCCTCCTAACAATGTAGCAGAAGCTCCACAAGCTCTAGAAGTGCAATTGTTACATCATCGTCAAGAGCCTGAATAATATCAAGAATGTAGGCTCTTTGTTGACTATAGAATTAATGGTGGGTGTGTATTTATTGCACTTAAGAAGGCGTAGATGAAGAGTCTTCCAATTGATACAGTTTATGGAAGACACTCAGGGGGTGAAAACATGCACGTTAGCATTATAACAATTAGAGTTGGAACAGCTAAATTGCATGTTCTAACATTTAAAGCAACAACTGTGGGTGAAGCAGTTGGAAGGTTTGTCGCATGGCCAAAGAGGTTAATTGAAGTTGTCACAACAACAAAGATTAGTCGAGCGCCTAACCATGTTCCAAAAGATCTAGGGCCAAAGAAACGCAAAAAAGAAAAAGAAAAATTCTACAAAAGCAAGACAATCATAAGCTTTGGTAAAACAAGAACAAAAATAACCTGTTGCGAATAAGCCACTGCCTACATTTAACTTCTCTTTGTAAGATCAACCATTTTTATGTAACGATTAATGATAGACATTTAACAATGTTTAGTATTTTTCCTTATGAAATAATATTACTGACCATTTATTTGAGTATTATGACAGGTGACAATCATGTGAAACTGATGTGCTCAAGGTATTCATGTCACTTATAATGTATGCATGATAAATATTTAATATTTTATTTTTGGTATCTTTAAAGTGGCACTTTAGAATTTATTTTCCAAAATGGCATGTCGAAGGATTTAATCGGTAGGCCGAATTAAGTCATCGACAAGTCGAATGTGACTGACGATAAATCAGCAAATAATTCTAAAATTTTGTGGCATTGATGATTAATTTAATTAGTTAGGAAAATACTGAATTGTTAATATATTTTATCTCTTTTCTTATCCATGATTAGGGAAGGTTTGACTTTTTAAAAAAGAAGATTTAATTTTTGTGATAAGGTTTCCTAATTTGAAAAGATAAGATTTAGTAGTTAGAGCAAATCTTGGACTTTTTCCTTATCTTATCCCACCCTACATGCATGTCTTTTCTTTTTAAAAGAAAATTTACTTCAAATATAGAGAAGATTACTTTCTTTTCACACCATTCTCCAATTACACGCATATCACCCCTTCTCTCTCTAAAATCGTTTTTCTCTCTCCCTCTCTCTCTAAAATTTTCTTAAACACTCTATTCCTCTCTTCATGTTTTCTTCCCCTTTTCTCCCTTATATTCTTGCAAATATTTGAATAAAATATTGGGTTTTCACTTAGACTAATTCAAAGAAAGCTTGAGAAGAATTGTTTTGAGGTAAGAAACTTATTCTAGACTATTTCTGAAATTGTATTCTCTCTCTAATCTGACCCCCATAACTTTGCCTACAAATTTTTGTTTGCTCTAAAATTTAAGTATGATATTTATGTATATGTTATATGATATTCCTCAAAATTTCACGCCATTTGGAATTTTCTATGTTAAGATATTAAATTTTTATTCGCTACCACTCACGGTGTAATTGTTGCTGATTAGTAATGTTTCACAAAAAGGGAGTGTATGTTCAAAGGGGAAACAAATTATGATTTGAATGAAATTTTGCAAAAATATTCATACATTTGTTAGGTTATGATCTGAAAATTTCATAGTGATTTGATAAATATTTGATGAGTTCTTGAACTTTCTTTAAGATTAGGTTTTATGGCTGCCTATGCAGTGAATTCTAGACTTCTTGCTTGTGTGACCTATTTGTATGACCAAATGAATTTATTTGTTAATGAAACTTTTTGTGGTAATAGGTTGTCATAAAAATTTTAGAGTCAAAGTAATTTTACTTAATTGTTTGAGTATGATGATCATGTGTTGCTCACTACTTTATATGTTTAAGGTTTATTTTGTCTCTAAATTCTAATGCATGTTTTGAATTGTTGAAAATTTAGTTGAAGTTAAATTTTGAATATGTTATAGTTTTAGGTGTCTATTATATGAAAGATTTTTGTGAAATTATTTTAGGATATAGATACTTTATTTTATGAGCATTTGTTTAGGCTACTCACTGTTTTGTTGTTGTTGGCAATTATTGTGTTATGTGTAGTGTGACTTATTTTATTGTCTAATGAAATTTTTATAGCTAAAGAAAAATTAGGGTAATTCATATATATGTTAGTTATATCCCTGCAAAATCTCATGCCTTAATTGTATATGAATTGTGAGTTATTAAATTTTGAATACATAACAGTCAGGCAGGTATTAGTATTGTAGTTTTTGCATGAATATTTATAAGTTAGTAAAGTGTATTTATGCTCTTGTATTTCTTGAGACAGGAGTATGAATAATGCCATATGGTTTTGGATGATTTCATGAGAATGAAATTTATTTTATTTGTATATGGATGTATGACATGAACACACCAAGAAGTGAGTACATTGATACTGCGGCGATGTCATCGAAGATAGGTTTAAGGAAGCAAGTCATGTAAGTACATTCTCACCTGCAATATGATAAAAGTTTATGAAAAAGGTTTTGAGAACATGCTTTATGATAATTTTTAAGTTTGTTTTTACATGTTGTTTTCTCATGAAAACTCTTGTTTTAACAAGAAGGTTTAACGAATGTTTCAATGATGAGGTACATTAAAAGTGTGTGTATATATATATATATCAATTAATTAAGTGTTGCACACCCTATGTTTATGTTTATGTCTATGTTTATGATGTCTAAAGTTAGACTTGTCATGTTTCGTTTGAGATTAGCTACCCCTCTCCTTTCATGACGATGCACCTACGCTGTTGATTATGGTGGCTGAAAGATAAAATGAAAGAAGTTTTAATATGGATAATAATAATGAAAGATATGTTCTATGTGAAACTATGCCAAGTGCACTATTATGTTAATGATTATTATGATTTTGATGTTTCGTAAAGGAATTCATAAAATGTTTTAAAGTTGTGAGATAGGAAAGCATACTTACTAAGCTTATGCTTATTCAGTTTATGATCATGTTGCAGATAAAGGTAAAAGGACTATGGAATAGGTGGAGGGCAAGGACAGGCATCTAAGCAAGGAACAATGAATTGAAACGGAAGAACGCCAAGATAGAAATTTTTCATTTTTTTTAAAAAAAAGGGGTTTTTGAACTATGTTTCCATTTCTTTGTATGTTAAATTTCCGCACTATTAAGTAAAAAGACTTGTTTTTACATTGTATTGATTTTGTAGAAGATCGGCCTGTCAATTACCCTATATCAGCCTGCTGATCTAAGTGTATTAAAACCCTTATTTTGCAGTGCCTCGGACGGCCTGCTGGTGGTTGAAGTTTAGACTGCCGGTCATGTTTGGCCTACCGATGTATGAAGTTTGGCCTACCAAACTGTTTGAACAAATTTTAAAGTTGTTTTAAATTTTATTTAAATTATGGTCTCATTGTTTTGGAATTGGTAAACTGTTTAAAAATTATATATATGAGTAGTTTTAATAGATGATTGTATATTTATAAATGTTATAAAAATATACATATATGGATCCTGAGAATATGTTTATCAAATTATGTTTTTTAAATTTAAATAGTTTATCTTAAATAATAATAACAAAGATGAATGTAACGACATCTATGATGTCCGTAAATAAGCGTTACATTAGTATCTCCAGAATTTATGCAATTGGCTTTATTTGCACTTTCTTTCATGCGTGATGGGTTGATGATTTAGTGCCCGATACCAGGAAATATCATCGGCAATGAATTGCCTATATATATGGGGTATGAAGACATTTATTACTTCATCACCTTTGATCAAATCGAGGTGAACTGTATCATGGTATACCTCAGGTAATACCTCTGTCCTTAATTCTTAATTTTTTAAATCTAAGTAGAGTTGTAAGGTGCTTTCAAATAATTGTGTGTATTTTTTTTTATTATAGTTTTTTGATAGAATATTGTAAACTTCAAGGCAAGGCGTACAATTTCAGCTTCATATCTCTAATAATTGTTTCAAGTGCTATAAGAGACCTACAAAGTGATTGCAGAGAATGCGCTATCTCACTGCTCCACCTATTAGCTCAAGCACTAGGGGAGAAATTATTCTTCGTGCCATACAATGTTGAAGAACATTAGATGTTGGCAGTTATTTTACCATGGGAGGACCAAATATATTGGTTTGATCCCCTTGGACTCCCATTACGTGATGATTTCGTATCACTCACAAGATTATAAGCATTAGTGTTGTCTTATAAAATTAACTGTGTTAAGTTTTACATAATTGTATGGTCTATTAATTCATTTAATCGTGGCACATTCTTTGGGCATTTAATGATTGGAAGCTTTAAGCAAGAACCAGTGTAACATTTTGACCAAACGGAATGCTATATTCCAGACGTAAGTGTCCAAGACAACAAGGAAACGTAGAATGTGGTTTTTTTATTTTGCATTTCATGCAGGACATAATAAATAGTGGTATGCAAGCCCGAGCAAAAAAAGAATTTTATATAAATATGGATATAAATAAAGTTAGAATATAATTGGCATAATTTGTAAATGGGTATGTCATTTTTAGATAGAGATAGTAGATAAATGATTGTGCAAAATGATTGTAGATAGTAGAGATAGTAGATACGTATGTCATTTTTAAATAGAGATAATAGATAAATGATTGTGTAAAATAGTTCAAATGTAAATGATCTTGTAAATACCTTGTAATTTTAATATACATCATTTTTTGTACGCAATCAGGGCCTTGTTTTAATGGATAATACACGGGATTAGCCATCACATGGAAAATCAAAAAAAATTTCAATTTTTTTATGCAATACCAAATTTCCACGATGATTTTAGCAAAAAACCATCATGGAAATTTTGTACGTGTATCAACATTCCACGACAGTTTTGATAAAAACCGTTGTGGAATGTAGAGTTTTCATGATGATTTTTTGGAAAACTGTCGTGGAAAATTCAATCTTTCAAGACGGTTTTGTGAAAAAACCATCGTGAAAGATGTCCCCCTAGACGCCTCAAATTGGCTCCCATTCTAAGGTTCCACGACGGTAAAAAACCATCGTCAAAACTTGATTTTTGTACCACGACTAAGGTTTTCATGATGGTTTTGTAACTGTCATAAAAGTTTTCCATGACGATTTTCAACCTTCGTGGAATTCTCAATCTGTAGCAGTGGGCATTTAGAACTTGCATCATTTGTAGTCAAAAGAGAGAATCTTGGTCAAAAATACTCATGTATAAAAGGTTTTGCAATAGGAAAGATGATAATTATACCTGAGATTTTAGGCTGCAGCTTCATCGTGAAAAGATGTGATACTTCGACCTTCTCGCTTCACTGCATCTATAGGCAAAACAAAACTTCTATCGACCTAGCAACAATCTTGTAGTCCTGGAAGATACTTATCTCGACATTAGCATCGAGTGTGATTTTTGGAATTGGCTTGATCTCTTCTTCTTCTCCAATGATAAAAGTCGTTTCCTTAATCTTCTTCGATTTGTTTGCAGAGGGAGGTTAGATTTTAAACCATTCACTGGAGGTAGAGATTTATGGATGTCCATTTCCTTAGGCTGGGGCCTTGCTGGCCTTTCTTTTCCTCTCTTTGGCAACTTTCTTCTTCACTAACTTTTAGGGAGCAAATTCCTCAACAGATGGCAAATAACAATCTTCAATGTGGAAAAAGCGAGCTCTACGAGTATAGCGTCCTTGTCAAACAAAGGAGTGATATACTTTGATGGACCATGCAATTGTTGAAATGCACCGCGGATGATTAAAGACCAAGTTATTTTTTTAGAAAATCGCAAAGGTATACCTAAAGGAATGTTTCAAATTCTCCTCCAAAAGGATGAATTTCCTAGTTGATTAGTTTGGAAATCTCTGCCTAGGTTCTACCTTGGACTATAGCAATTGCATCAAATCTTTCTTTGAATCGCTCCCCAGTTGGCAGCTGGTGATTGTGTTTGCAATCTGCCAAAACATAAAGCAGCATGAAGATGAGTTGAGCTGACTGAAATAAATAAAATAAAAGTGTTCAACCCACCAAAATGCCCAAACTTAAATGGAAAATTGGCTCAATTAGGCATTCAAATGGGTCTTTGTTTATAGCCATAAAAAGTATTTTCTTCCCATTCTTAATATGCATTGATAAAGTCTGCAACAATTTCTTCATTTTTTCAGTAAATGCAGTAAAATCTGCCTTCATTCTTTTTATTTGGCTTCAAGTAATAGTAGGGAAAGAAGTCTACGATTGAAAATTCAATTCCTGCCTCTTCTTTCAGCATAATGAGAGCAAAAAGTAGCCGCATCTTGTTGGGCATGAGCTGAGTAATTAATAGTTGATAATGAGTAAGCACGTCAATCACAAACTCGAGGACTATAAGGTTTAAGTCCAAGCTTAAAGAATTTGGTGTACATGTAGACCCAGCCATTGTTTTGCATATATGCAAGTTTGTTGGGATAAGGGACTCAAATTGTAACTGACTCGGGATCCCATATCAAGTCCAAATCATCAATAGATCTTCTTTTTTAAGGATGGACTTGGGGTTTTTCTTGAAGAAATTAACCCCCTTAGTCGTTGATACATAGGCTCTAGTCGGTTCGTTTTGCTTGATTCAACCTGACAAACTTGCAGGTTTGTTTCTTTTGTCAACATAGGTGTTCGTTTTGTTTACAGCATCCTCTGCTTCTCTACTACTCCCAAAACTACCTATTCTAGATCCCGACTCAATTCTTTATTGGCGGAAGATCCCTTCATCTACTTCTCTATTATCGTCACTATCCCATGGATTGACGCTTTCGCTTGAACTACAACTTATGTCCATAGGTCTCTTCGACATTTTGAGTGACAAACAAAGATTTAAAAGGAGATCTTAAGATCTCTAATCACCCAAAAGCCAAACAATCTTAGAAACTATGGATTTTCCTAGAAAATGAGGTAAAAATACAATCAAAATGTGCAAAATCAAATGGAAAACAGGTCTATGGAAAGGAAATAGGAAGGAAATCAGAAGGAAACAATAATTTTGCTTGAAATTCTTGAAAAACCTAAAAAACTTGGAGAGGAAAACTTAAACTTCAGAGAAGAAAATGGACAAAAAGAAGGGGAGAGAGAGATGATTTGTTAATATATGTGCTGTTTGAAAATCCCCATGGACGATTAGGATTGAATCTCTAGGAAACCATTTAATGGCTTAAATCAAGCATCTTTTCTACTTCTAGCATAAACCAAGGTGTTGTCTCATCAAACAGTGGCTGACATTAAGGTATCAAGGATATTTTGAAATGTGCCAATGATAGTGTGACACATGTATGAGACCAACTAACACTCGTGTTCTCTCATGGAAAGGTCATGATTATTGTGTGAACATTAGGTTTCGTATAAAGGACGCAACAAATGGGTGAGTGAGTCAAGAGCTTATTTGTTTGACATCATTGATTGCACTCCTCCTATAGCCAATCTTATCAACTAAGGAGTACAAGGCTAACTATTAGAGTATGATTTGGACAGGCCTAAATCGTGGATCAAACGCATGCCAATTTATGAATCGATCAAATCGAGCCCAAAGGGGAGATTAATTCAAGCTCGAAGTTGTGTTCACCTAGTTAGTTCACTGCTTGTTCGATTGGAGTGTTCGATGGGTTTGGTAATTTCATATCGACTGGGATATTACTATTGTTTGTTTAGGATGGAATAGAGTTACTACTAAAAATCTGCATAAGTGTAGGCTCGATGGGATCATTAAAATAGTTTTGAGTTTGACAAATACCAAAAGTTGCCCATTAAACCTTGAAATAAAACATAGGTTGAAGTCTGAATGTGTGCCCTATAAAATTCTACAAGTGTCCCACAATTGCATGCATAACTGCATCCACTCTTTCCATAAGGTTGAAGCCCATGATCATATACAGACCTTTTATAAATAGAGTGTGAAGCCTTCATTCAAGGCATCAAAATTCTCATACTTACACTGTAGAAAGTTTTCTAGAAGAATAACCTTTTAGCAAGTCTCCCATTTTAGCACTTAAATTTGTGTGTTTTGTATTCATTAACTATCATAGTGAATAACAGTGGACGTAGACCTTACTATAGAGTGAACCACTATAAATCCACCGTGTGGTATCTTCTGCTTTTACTACATTTATTACTTTCTTTACAATTTTGCTATGCTTTTCGCACTACAACTGTTCTAATCTTGTTTGTGAAGCTCGTTTAAGAACTAATAACGATGATTTGAGGGCCTAATAACCTTAAATCTGCCAATAAATCACATTTCAACAATACTGAATTATAGATCCAACGTCTACAAGTACAATGCTTTATAACAAAGTGAATCTATATAATTTCATGTGGTTAAAACTTTATTACTTATAAAATAATGAATTTAATTTAATAAGTACATTATCTACTATATTGTACCTTGCATTGTAAGGCTTTCAACTCTATAATCATGAAAAAGATTTTTCATTCTAATATTGCTTCCTTACTCTTATCCAAAATATAAAAAGCTTCATAGAAATCTAGTTTAAAACTTAGAGTTTGTTTAGAGTTAAGTTTTTAATTCTGTTATTTGTTTTTCTGTGATCTGCTAGAACTATGGGCTTCACAATAAGAGAATAGGGTTCTGATTCAATCACCCCTTGTAAACCCATTATAGCGCCCATTTGTTGCCAAAATAGGACTTTGTTTGCAACTCTAACAATTTCTCTTTCAAACAAAGTACCACGGCCCCTCCTTTGAACGATAGTCTATTTCATCCATTGGATCCTCCATTGCATATCCATTGCATTACATGGAGATCCCACTACCTTGTGCTCTCCATTGCATATCTCTATGTTTCATGGTCTGCCCAACAATCTAGTGGTGTCCAGTGTGTCTTTCGCCCCGTGTTCCCTTAGAAGGAAGGTCCACCTCAAGCATTCATGGAATTCTTCTCCATAGCAAACAAGGGCCCACACCATCGTTTGACACATCAAGTTTTCATCTCGTGCATATACTTGGTAACATCTGGATCCTAACTCTGATACCAATTGTTAAAACCATGGGCTTCGTCATAAGAAAATGGAGTTCTAACTCAAAAGGTTAACCTATTAAGTGGAGTAGCCCACTCCTTTATAAACCCATCCTAGATCTCATTTGTTGACAATGTAAGACTTTGTTTGCACCTCTAACATGATCATTATCAAATCTATTTAAAAATATTCTTTATCATCAAATGCATCTATAAAATAAAAATATAGAGAGTTAAGATCTTGTTTGTTACTAATAGGGTTATAACCCTATGCGTTATATATGATTATGATTGCCTCAGAAGAAAAACATAAAGAACGAATTAATCCAAATCAATTCACTTTATGTTTTGATTCAACATATCGTCACCTATGACAATGTGCCAATGTTTCTATTCATAGAGCCCACCTCCGATGGTCAAGACAAACTATCTCCTGTTAGGGATATAGACAACATAACAATCTTTACATAAATAAAGTGCCTAACTTTATTCCCTCGATTGTGGATCTTATGATTTAGACATCATGTCTTCTGCATAATCTGTCCATCATATACCTGATTCTAAAGGTTTAGACTGACAGTCTCAGACTTTTGTTTGCTTATCATACAGTCAACAAATATGAACATAAAGAAGACAACAATTTGGTCTACGAATAATAAATACACTCTTTATTGATAAAAATGTCTCCCAAAACATATTACATTTTCACTCTTTAGGGCATACATATCTAACAATCTCTCACTTACACGAAGTGAGTAAATATGAAAAATCTCACATCCCCATAGCTTTCACATGCCTCTTGAAGACTCTCCCAGTAAGTGTCTTCATGAATGGGTTAACTAAATTGTCCTCTGATGCGATTTTGCACACAGTGACATGCCCGCCTTTTACAAAGTCCTTTCTCACATGATACTTCTGATTTATATGCTTACTCTCCTTGTGAAATCTTGGTTCTTTAGTATTAGCTATCGTCGGACTGTTATCATAGTTTAGCAATACTGTTTTATCCATACTAGAAACTACCTCAAGATCCCTAAGGAACTTGCAGAGTCACACTGCTTCTTTAGAAGCATCACTAGCTGCTACATACTCGGCCTCCATCGTTGAACCTAAAGTGCAATCTTGCTTCACACTTCTCCAACTGATGGCATTGTCGCCCAAAGTAAACACAAAACCAAGAGCCGATCTTCTCGAATCTAGGCAGGATTGGAAATCTGAATCAATGTATCTTAGAGGAATTAATTCATCACCCGAATACACAAGCATATACCCTCGCGTCCTTCTCAGGTACTTGAAAATATGCTTGACTACAACCTAATGGTTTGGTCCTAGATTCGCCTGAAATCGACTTACAATCCCAACCACATAACAAATATCCAGTCATGTGCAAAGCATAACATACATGAGACTACCTGCTGCCGAAGCATAAGGCACCTTCTTCATGTATTCTCTTTCTTCATCAGACTTTAGAGTGTCTTATTTAGAAAGACCATGGGTATGGACTAACTTAATACAATTATAAAAATTATTTTTTTTAAAATAACAATCCAATTATGAAAGGACCTATAAAATTTTGAGAGTTTCTCGTTTTTTAGGTATCTCATCTCCTTCCACTCTGGCGTGTCGTCTTTGCTGCAAATCCTCTTGGTTCTTTTTCTTCGAATTTGTTCATCATTTAGGCACCAATTTTCAAAAAATAGTGTAGGTAATGAATCAATTAATAGATTACATAATAACCCATGAAAGAATCAATCCAAAATTCCATATTGTAGCATAAATTCCTTCTAAAAACATCCCCAAGAAAGAGTTGTATATCATCTCTAGAATCACCTACCAAAAGATGAACAAAGAAAGAACCAAAACAATTGCAATGCAGTAGATTTTGCGTCACTTGGAGCAGCGGCAACAAAGGAGGAGCTGCCTAGGTTGAGCAAGAAGAAAAGGCTTTGACGGAAAAAGCAGGGGTTTGATAGGATTTGGGTTCAATGCAATCAGAAATGGCCGTTGATTTTGATGGAATGGCTGGGTCTAGCGTGATAGAGATGGAGTGGCTGGGTCTAGCGTGGGTCTAGCGTTACCCACGAGCTCCACCAGAAGTTGGGTCGAACAGATTGGCTTCAGTGGTGGGCATCAAGACTAGCCTAGTGGGTGGGTTCGAAAAATGGGATAACTTAAAAAAAAATCCAATCCAACATAATCCCATGGTTTTGTGTGGGATAAATTATCTCATAAATATTGACTATTTTCTAGTAACTAATTAAATATTCTGTCAATATTTATTGAAAAACATGGATGCAGGCTATTTATTCTTATCTTAGTCATAATATGACGTGTAATAGAATTATATGTCATATTACTCCTTGAATTTGTGCAATATCTAATTATTTTTTTTAAAAAAATCATGTATGTTCAAAAAATGCATAGCATATATAGAAAAATCTCACCATAGATATCAACAAAATTTTTATGATTCTTCTAAAAATAAAAAAGATCACTACAACAAAGATCTCAGCATATGAATAAAGGAAAATGCAGTAGATAGCATTTTAAGGTGGAGTGGATTAAGGTTTCCATTTTAGCATTTTATTTAATAATAATAATAATAATAGCAGGGAAATCGCAGTATTTACAAGTAATACATATTTTGCTAAATAAATTTGAAAGTATTTACATTGGAATAAGTTCTTATGTTGGTGGTACTATATGTTTTTCAATGTTGTGTATGAAGAAATCATTATATATATATATATATATATATATATAATATGAAAGAGACGCAACGGTCCATAATAAAAGGATTATTAAAAGCTTTTATATAGAAACATAGTTGGAACCAAAAAAAAAAAAACTTACGTTTTTAGTTGGAATTATGTTCCTCAGTTAGCTTTTATTCTACTTTACTGAATCCTGTTGTTTCGAGACTACGATAAAAGGACACTTTAGAAAATAAAAATATTTCACTCCAATCCTTTAAAAGAATCCTGCAGTTATTTTTATGATCAATGCAATCGAAGGGAAGTTTTATTATGATAGGAGAGAAATTCCCGGTGTCAATAGTATGAGGTAAAATGTACCATAATAGTTGCAAAAGTGACAATATTTAAAAACTGGTAGCAAAATGGTTTGGTAGCAAAACTAACCATGAGTATGTAAAAGAAACAATATACTTTAAAAGGAATTGCAAAAGTCTAAATGTGAAAAATGCAGGTGCAGTTTCTAATAATATAGAGAGTTACTAACATCTCCAAATGCAAGAATAATTAATTTCCATGTTGTTCCCCAATTATAGAAGCGAGAAGCTTGTTTTAATAAAATGTTGAATAATTAAACACACATTTTTCGTAAGTCAAGAGTTAACTCTCTCATTAGAGAAAAAAAAAATAAAAGGGTTTGATTTAATAAAAACTTTTGGTTGCTACAGATAAAACTCTTATATATTATAATGATTATAAAAAAATAAGTTATAATACAAAAATCTTATATGATAGAATTTTAATTAAAAAATTTCAGTTATAATTATGCTTATCAAACACTCTCTCGACCCTCTCATTTTTTTTTTATATTATATATATATATATGTGTATATATATATATATATGCGCGCATGTGTATGCTTGTATTTTTATTGTGTCCGGCACAATTTCAATTGTCAAACTCAAGCAATGATTATTTTTCTATTAAAATATTATGGACAATCATATTAGTTTTTTAGTCGTTTCATGTTCATTATTGCTTCAAGTATAATAATCAGTTGTGCTGTCGTTCAAGTTAATCATTTAACCAATAAAAGCTGATTTTTTTTTAAGCAGAATGATTTTTCTTGTTTGATACTTCAGAATACAAATATCAGACTGATTTTCGTTGTTGGGGTTGGATAAAGCACTTTTCTATGCTAGTTGGTTGTGCTTATGTTTCAGCATATGTGCCAGTGTTTTTATTGTTTACGTGACATGTTTGCATATTGTTCATAGGATACTCTTTCGATAATTGCTGCTTTTAGCTATTGAATTAATTTTTCAATAATCTAATTAATGAATGTTTACGTTAAAAATTTACATGTAATGCAATTTTTTTTCAATCACATGTCTAACAATAAAAAGCAAATCCAACTGTTAAAATAGTAATTCCTTCCGGTAGAAAAAAGTGTTGGTTTTTTAAAACGATTTTAAATAAAATATGTAAAAATGTGGTAAAGATGCAGAACGTATATAACAAAAATTTTCATTTGTAAAACAACACGATAAAGTATATTAATTTAACATTTAATAATTGTATATAATTTATGCTTACTTAGTTGAAGAAATTAGGACATAATATTTGTAGCAAGAAAGTCATTCTCAGTACAAAACTACTATCTTCCTCAACTAATCCTTAACACCAAACGGATGAACGTGTGGGTGTAGACAGAATTAGGGTTTTACTAAGTGATCACTCGCTTCCTTTTCTCTCCTACTAATCTCAACACATAAGCAAAACAGGATTAGGACTGCAGAACTATTCTTCTATCTCTTTCTCTCTCCACACGCCTATCTTAAGTTCGCTAGCAGAGTTTTTGCAGTCACACCAAGACCTTCAATTGTGTGTAGAATCAATAGATGATGCCTCTATTTATATAGAATAAAACACCCAATTAATTCGAGAATCTTTTTTTATTTTTATTTTAAATATTAAATATGTAATTAAAATAAATGATATGACTTTCCCTTTCTTTATCAGTGATAGGCGCCACAGGTATTCTATTTGTGTATGGCACCAATGAGGGGAAAGGAGAAAGAAAAAATTTACTTATTACCCAATATGATTTGTTTTCAAATTTAAACTTCCAATTTTGAATAAATCACATATATCAAAATTAAAAACTTCTAGAAAAGGAAACTTGATGACGAAGTCTTGGACTATACAGAGAACCCTTCCCTATAGTAGTATGCATCACACATAGGGGTGGGACCCACCATGTGTCTTTCAAAATTAAATACTATTTATTTATTATATATCTTATTATTTAGTAATTATAGATTAATTCATAATTAATTTATTTTAAGTGATACTTAATTTAGAATTCCATAATTCTAAATTAATTAATTAAACTAATAATTTCACTTGTTTAAACAGTGTTTACGAGGATGGCAGGAAACTAATGAACCCATAATTTCAAGCTCCAATACAACCAATATATTAATTAAACTCTTAAATTAATATATTACTCTTTTATTAACTCCTATATTTACTCCACTAAAAACTTAAAACTATACTCTTGAAATTATAGAAATAATTACTCATATACTAGAGTTGTCCATTTGATATAGTTTTTGTATATAAATTGATCTTTCGTAATAATTTATAATTAGAGATAAGTAAAATTAGTTTACCTCTTTAATAATTGGTTCTTTATTCTTGAGTATCATTGATTCTCTAATGAATGAATAATTCATGAACTTCTTCACGAATTTGAACGGTCATATTATTTAAGATCTCAATCAATACTCAAGAGAGTTATTTATCTATTTCTCGTTAAAGAAGAAATGGATTCTATTTTATATTATTAGCCTTTTTGGATACCTACTTTATTATGCCTCCAAAATATAAGGGATATGGATTAAATCCTCGAATCTGCACCGACTAAATCAAAACATAGTTCCATAAATAAAAATACGCTAATAAACCATCGGTTGATGTGATTAAAACTTGTTATATCTTAACGGAAATTATTTAGCCATTCATATATTATCATGTCCTGGTCCTACGTAATCTCAGTACATATAGTGCTCTCATTTGATGACTCACTATATTAACGGTTTAGATAAGACCATTTCATTCTTAATGGAAATGACATGTATTAGTAATACTTAATTAAAGATTCCAACCTATAATTGAATAATTAATTATTATAATGATTATATAATACTGATCATTTTAATTATCATCTTTAAATATTATTCTCTTGTATATAACACTTGTATATAATATTTAAGGTCAATTGATGATTATAAAATTTTAGTGATATTCATAAAGTATTTAAAATATATTCATGCAAATATAATGAAAAAATCATTTTTTATTTATAAAAATGCCCTTTATAAAAACATCACATGTTTTAAGGGCATCTATCCTAACAAAAACAATTGTTCCTAACATAAAAATTTTCAAAGAATGATGAAATGTAACCATATGTCATAGGCGACACAAAGTGCTATTACGATAGATGCCTATAAAGCGTAAGTTTTTTTTGTTTGTAATGGACATCATTATAAATAAATAAAGTGAATTTATTCATTATTCATTATATTTGCGTGCATGTATTGTTGAATACTTTATGAATATTATTAAAATTCAATAATTATCTATGTGACCTTAAATATTGTATATAAGCATTATATACAATAGGATAATATTTAATGATAATAATTAAAATGATCAAAACATATAATTAAGTATTATAATTAATTATTCAATTAAAGTATGAAATTATTAATTGAGCGTTACTAGTACAAATCATTTCTATTAAGAATATCTTATCCGAACCGTTAGTTTAGTAAGCGATTAAATGAGTGCACTATACATGATAAGATTATGTACAACCGGGACATGATAAGATATGAACAACTAATAATTTTCGTTAAATATAGCAAGTTCTAATCTCTTTAACCGATGGTCATATATAAGATGATCTTAATCCTAAGTTATTAGTAGACTCATGTTTATGTATTTATGTCTTTTAATTTACTCGGTAATCAAATGTTATTCCTTGAATCTTAGAGGCATGATGAAGTAAGTAACTGAGAATGTTAATATTACAAAATGAAATCCATTCCTTCTCTAACGAGAAGCAAATAAATAATTTTCTTGAGTATTGATTCGAGACTTGAATAATAAAAGTGTTCAATTCATGATTAAGTTCATTAATTTATTATTCATTAGAGGATCAATGACACTCAAGGATAAAGAAGTAATTAGAGAGATTAATGGATATTACCTACTTCTAATTATGAATTATTTAGGGAGGATCGACTTATATGTAATGATTATATCAAATGGATGACTCTAAGAAATAAGTATTTAAATATCTATAATTTCAAGAGTACAATTCTAAGTATTTAATATAGTAACATCGAAATTAATATATTAATTTTATTAGAGTTTGAAATTATAAGTCCATTAGTCTCCCGCCATCCTTATAAACACTGCTATTGGTTTAAAAAATAAATTAATTTATATTTATTAAATAAATAGATTATTTAATAAATAAAATAAAATAATTAATTTTGAAAGACACAGTGGGTGTGTAACGCCCCCTTTTCGGACGTCACAGATGTCGTTACATTCATTCTTTAAAACATTAATTGTAGCAAACTATTGTAATTAATAACATGCATTTGAAATCATAGTTTGGAAAAGCATTCCCAGGATCTTTACATACTTTTTTTTAT